>JAODUG010081175.1:0-12680 GCA_027564795.1 Aphredoderus sayanus
GTCCTCGGGTTTCAAACTCACACCTTGTTGTGCCAGCAGTGCACATCATATGTCTGTGTAACCTGTAGAATTAGGTTAAGTGCCTTCTATCTGCCACAGACAGCTAGTGCTTTGGGTCATTTTGACCCGAAGGACATATGTTGTACAACCAACATATGTGTGCTTTTGCACACATAAATTAGAAGTTGGACTGCTCCAACTTATAATTTATGTGTGCAAAAGCACTGTGTGTGTGTGTGTGTGATGTGTGCACGCGCAGATGTTGTGGTTTTACATTTTAGTGTACGTAATGCCGTACTAAGCCTGCCATTATCGTTTCTCTTGTACTGTAGTCTCTTTGCAGGCCCCTGCCAATCACAGGCTGCAGTAATACAGGTTTACTATATCAGTTGACAGCCCTACAGCAGCTAACAGATTCTGCATTCTTGGCTCCACAATGTAAAGCAGACACTTCATAACAGACGCCAGACAGCTAAGAGCACAAGTTCCCACCCAACACAGAGTTCCCATGCACACATATACTGCACATACATCGTCCATCGTCCATCATATGTTGTAAACAGTATGCAAAGTCAGCTTTGACTCCCATAGTGTAGTCAATATGTCATGTGTGAATGACTAAGGAGTAATAACAGCCATCTAAATCATTACGGATTGATATTTATATAGCGACGTTTATGAAGCAACATACAGATGTCTATTGAACAATTTCGGGTCCTCCACTCCAATTTGTCAACCAATAGCAAATTAGATTTACAGTACAGCATTAAGACCCCATTTATCTAGATCATTCAATGGTACAGCTGCATGTAGCCAGCAGGTGTCAGTATAAAACTGTATTACAGTAAACCCCTCAAACAAAGTACTCCAATCTCCAGACCCATAACTCTTGAGAGACACTGTTAGATCATACCTTAAGGTGTACTGTATGCACACTGCGTGTCCATTATTCACAGGCTCCTAGGAAGCCAAATTGAGGGTTGTGCCATGCTCGGCATGCTTGATGATAGGGAAAATATGCCCCAGCACGGTTTATAGCTTGGCTTTCAAGTTAGCATGTGACAATAGCTTGCGGCTCCAAATCAAAGCCTCTCTGCTCTCCCTTCGGCGTGAGGTTAACTGCCACTGCGCTATCGGCATTTGACTGAGAGAGACAAGCAGTGCTATTAGTTGTGTTGTTTTGAGTCGGACATGAAAGCACATACCAGGAGGAGTAATTCTCTGTTATGAGTAAATGAAAAAGCCTTGTGGACAGGGTAAATAATTACTTTGTGTGTGTGTGTGTGTGTGTGTGTGTGTGTGAGAGAGGTTATTCATTGATTCAGTGGACTGAGGGAGTGGTGTGCAAGGCAGAGTTAGACTCCACTAATGGGGCCTCAACTGCAAGGGGTTGCATGAGTGAACACAGACGCACATTGATACACACACACATACATTTTTCGGTATAATTAAAAACAGGAGGAATACCCACTTAGGCTAAAGTACCATGATAATGCCTGCGTGTGCATGTGTGTGTGCACGCGAGCGCGCGTGTGTGTGTGTGTGCGTGCACAGGCGAGCATGCATACACATCTCTAATGCATGTTAAACCCCTATGCTACACACACACTGTACAAACACACGGCGATATGGGATTGGACTGGAGCTCAGACAAAGAATTTGACAGCTCCTCACATGTCTGACGGCAGGGTAGAAAATCGGAAGGGGGGGGGGGGGGAGCGGGGGAGGTTGGGAGGAGGCGTTGGCATGACCCGACATGCGCCACGGTAACACAAAGACTCTGGGAAGCGGAGTTGGGGAGCGCTGCCATTCCGCGGGATGATGCTGTGTACACTGGACAGAGCCCATGGCCTTAGCATATAGCGGGTGGAGGTGGATTGGGGAGGGAGGAGGTCAGGGGGGCTTACGTTGCAGGTGAAAGTGAACATTGACAAAACAAGCGTTTGACGTGCTCTTGAGAAGTGGGAAGAATTAAGGAAGGACGAATGAGAGATAGGCCTACCCGATGAAGGGGAATGAGCGGAGAATATGCAGTAGAGGAATGTATATGACCGAGAAACATCAACACATGCAGTAAGGCCTTGGGAGTAGCAATCAGCCAGTTCATGACAGGCTGTGGGTGTAGAATAACTACATAAAAATACCGGTCAACTTGAGTTTACCTGACAATCTTTATTGGCTGTTAGTTCAGTCAGTTTGCCCCTCTTATATGGACACAAAACGAATTACATTCAACAATGTCTTTGATGTCTTGTGTCACTAGTTTAAATCACAAGATGAGAGTAAATGTGAATTTGCCAACCCATCAATGCTCAACAAATATGGGGTCAACGATGGGGTCAGCTTTCTCTAGGCAGTGTCTAAAATCTATAGTTTATTCAACTATTAGCCTAGTTTTGAATACTTGAAGTTTAACCTCAATCACAGATCCTCTTGTTACTTCAAAAGAATTGTCACTTGTGAATTCAAAAGGGTTGCTTGTTGACTTGTAGCCTACATACCATAAATTGTTTCATTTTGCAGCTGTGATAAGAAGCCAAGTCGGCATAGCATAATAAATCACTCGACACTCCCTGATCAGTTCATTTGTGGAGGCGTAGCAAAGCCAAGTGCCACAAAAAGCACCCATTCATTGTCAAACACCGTTAACTATGTACCGGTACTAAACACCAAATATGTTCCAAATATGTAAATGTAACTAGTCTCAACCCACAGATTTACGCACGCACAAATAGGCACGCGCGCGCAATATCTACTGTAGCCGCATCCTATGAAGCGCAGTTGAAATATCTGTGAGATTTTCCACAATAACCAATAAACCATAAACAGCTTACCTGTAGACCCAGATTTCTTCATGCTTTACGCGTGTCGTTGGTTTGTTGGTGATAGTTTAATGTACTTTAAAATACCTTTATTTAACCTATTCTTGTTGCGTTTAGATTGTACATCCGCGATTTTCCAGGTGACAATCCCTTTCGCTCCTTTTCGCTTTGAAAGTCCTCAACAGGTTTGCTTCTAAAAAAACACGTGCGCACAGGTAAAAAAAAATAACTTATTAGACTTGTCTGACGTTTGTAGATATGTCTGTCTCTATTTCTACTGTACGAACCTGTTGGATTGGGAGAGACAATCCCTCGGGAATTGAAACAATCCCACCTGCGTAGCTAACGCACGCCCAGTCCACAGCGGGAGTGGTTTACAGTTAACTGTTGGTTACTTTTTGTTATCCTTGGACAAAAATATGAAGGAATGATTAAACTAATATAACTATTCTACATATCACAGAGACAAACTGGCTCTAGATTACTATTCTAGAATAAAACGAAAAAGTAGTGCCTGCCGTCTATATAAAATACAAATTAACACGATTAGGAAAAGTTGTTTTTATTGATTATTTGGTTAGGTTATTTAGGCCTATGTCAGCTAGACAGTTGGGTACTATTTGCATGTAGGCCTGTGCTTGTGTGTGCAGGGAGGGGTGGTTTACACAAAACAATGTGGCTGGAAGCTTTAGGCATTGTCTAGGTGTTTAGGTAAGTAAAGCGTCACCTCCACAGCAATTCTTGACCTGTCGCTAGCATATTGCATGTTCATCGCTGAAAATGCCATTCCAGGATAATGCAGTGAGCTGGAGACCTCTTGTGGTTGCCTACTTGTTTTGTCAATCCTCCTGCCTCAGCATTGGTGGCATTATAAAGTTTAACTTTTTAAAAGCAAAAATTCAATACAGTAGACTACATGCAGTATGCCATTTTCTGACAAGCATCCAAAAGTGTTTCCAAAGGCTAAAGTTATTTAGCAAACTTCTATTTAGTAGAGGCACAGATAGATACCAGTAGGCAGATCAGTCCCAGCTGGCACCTTGATTTCTATTTGATGTCAAATATTAGTCAAGACTTGATAAAGATGCTATATTTCTTCCAGTGGTAATTGGGTGAAAACAGGAAGTTGAAGCAGCACTGGAATTGGTTCAATGTATATGTAGGCCAGTATGTTCAATGTTCAATTTATTTAAAATCAATGTGTGATTTTGAATCAAACGTTTATTTGCATTTTTGACCTGTTTTTGACGTCGATTGGATGTCTTTTCAACATCAAGTGCCCACTGGGTGTGCATCATAATGCGCAACAGACCTATTTAGATAAAACACTGAATATTTAGAATGAATAAATACTGAAATTTAACTAAATCTACTGTAAGCAGCAAAAAAGGTTTTTTACAAAACAAGAAACCTCTAAACATTATGTGAGTTCATTTAGAGCAATTTGGGCTACTGTAATCAGCACACTGTTCACGACCACATGCCTGACACCCATTCTTCCCAATCAAAATTGGAACATTTCATAGAATTACACGTCTCCCATCAGATGCTTATACAACAAAATGCAAATGAACAGTCAAAAAGATTCATGAGCGATGCCCAATACTCTACTCTATTACTGAATACTCTACAGAATGTGTGAGATCAAATGAACCCAGTCTGGCAATGCAGTTGATCATTGCCCCAGTGATAAAAAGAAATAAAGAAAATCCTGAACCTTATCATGGAGGTGTCTACCTTCCTTAACACCCAGCAGTGGCAACTGGCCTTGAAGTGATGTCTGCAAGGGCCTTCAATGCCACCATATGGCATTGAAGGTGACTTTATTTTGAGTTTAAATATCAACAACCTAGCACCAGCATCTCTGACTCCAGAGGTGGTCAGTCAGTGTCCAGCTACCTTCCTCCTCACCTCGCAATTGCATCACTGACTGCATTGGTTAGATAGTCTTCTGGCTCCCCTTCTTTTGGCCAGGAGTAGCTGATTAGAGGACCAAAATAGGTTTCTGCTTTATGGTTTGGAAGGAGGCCTCGCAAATAGGTTTCCAAAGGTGGGTCACCTCCCTACCCACAATTCCACCCACATGTTCTCTATGATGACCCTTTATATTATATTCCTATTTTTCTTTTATTTATTTATTATATTTTCTCCTCTTTGATCAGCGCTTTATAAAATTAAGCAATTTGTTTTGTATTTAGGCTTCCAGCAATTATTTCTGGGAATTTAATGATATGATATATTACTGTAATGTCAGCAAATTTCTGAGTCATATCCAAAGAGAGGCAGGTTATCCCAAGTCACAGTTGTCAATACTTTACTCCAAGCTATGCCAGGCAGTAAACAGCCTACAAAACGTTTGAGTGAATATAGTATGACAGTATGTACCATCATGAACTGCCCAATTATGACACTAGCATTGTTTTTCACATTCTTTCTGCTTAGTTTGGAATATATGTTTTAGTCACATATCTGATTTAGGTCAGGGTCTTAACCACATCCTGTGATTCACATGTAAGCCTATTGTAGGTTTGTGTAACAATTTCATGTGCAATGTGTTGATATTCACACCTACTAGAGCTTGTTTTGACTCTTTATGTGATAAGAATATTAACAATGTAATATGTATTTCTAATGCCTTAATTGTAAAGCACAGACCTTGGCCTAGTGACAACTTCTTACAGATATGGATTACCAAATGTTAGACTGTCCTCTTCAGAGAACTCCAGACTGATTCTATTTATGTCCGTGCGAGTATTACACTTTTTGTTATAATGTAATTATAATGATATGCTGAGAAAACCTCAGCATATCATTAAGAATAAGTATGTACTAATATATGGGTTTTGCTTCCTGCCTGATGTGTGTGTCTCAGATAGGCTCTGGAAGGCTTTTGCAGTGACTCAAGTCACCCGTATGCTGCAGCTGCGTAGGTGGAAAAAATAAGTTGTGAGTGGTTTTTCTTGTAAGTGGGGTCTCAGCTTCTTCTGTAGCATGTCGCCTTGGTACACAAGTGGATGTCCGCCACATGCTGTTTACAGGATACACGGCTGTATGCAGTCAGGCACTGAGGTTTCACAAAGTGCAAGGGTATGGAGATAGATATACATGGCCTTAAAATTATTTCCTTCCTTTGTTAAATGCAACAAAAACCACGTAAGGCTACACACACCACACAGAGTACATCCATCCTTGATGTGTCAGTAACTAGTGACAAACGTGTGTTTGTGTTATAGATATTGTGTATAATGTGCAGTGGAGCTCCAAAGTCTCTGTTCATCTCATATGTTCATCATTCAAACTAATGATTTCTCTAAATAATCCCTTTACACATTTATGGATTAACATACTGTACTCAAAATATAATTAAAGGAATAAACATAACTTTGTTTCCAACCCATCATTCACACATTTGTTTTAAATGTATATACCTATATATGAGTATGAGTTTTAATTAAAAAAGTATTTTTGATGATTGACCATCGAGCATAACAGATACTTCAGAATCTCCCAGTAGAGAGATGCTCGTTTTACTGCTGGGACCACATTGGACTTCACCTTCCACATCTTATCCATTGTTCCTTCAGCCTCTGGTACTTATCCCAACTGCCTTTTTCTGCTCCTTGATAAACCACCACTATATCTAGTTGCTTAGCCAGTAGTTGCTTGTCAGTCCCACAGGATGTTAACTCTGCTGTTCTCAGCCACATTTGGTGATGTCTCCCATTGAGACTTGGGGACTAACCCATACATTTCACAGATTGTCCTATACACCAATGAACAGAGCAATGAACAGCACAGGAACAAGGATAATACAGAATCGAGTCTTGCCATTTAATGCGATGGCTTAACACAGCCAACAAAACTGAAACAAACACGAAACCGTTGCAGCATGGCAAAACAATAACAGAAACACACACCCCAATAAACATTCTCCCACACATGTGCAGATAATGGTGTAATGAGACAGTGTATGTTAATATTTACAAAATCCCAATTTTTAGAAAAGTATGCATTTTATGGTCTGAAAATGGCTGTATACTATATAAATAATCGCCCCAGGATGTGACTGGTTTCCAACTGTACTTCTCGTCCACTCGTGTATCATCAAATTAAATAAACTGAAACTTTGTTCTACCAATTTCTAGCAATCATTGCTTAAAGGAGCTCTATATTTTGAGTATTTGGAGGAGAAAATTAAATCACATTCCCTCAGTTTGTGTTGTAATCCGAGCTTCTTTGTTTTGCATGTTAGTGCATGTATATGTATGTATGTGGCCCAAGAAGCATTTGTTTTCGTTTGAGATGATGGTGCCCTTGGTGTTACATCTAGTGGTAGAAAGTCATATAAAAACAGTTTTGATTCCATTACCTTAAAATTAACTACTCTCCACTTTACTTAAGGGGACAAAAATAGTAATAAGATAATAAAGAGGTAATACTGTAAGGATTAGTTGATTCATTGATTAACAGATTCATACTAGAAGAAATAGAAAGAGATCATATCATGAAGTAGACCCACAGATTTCCAGGACTAGTTGATGTACTTTATTGTAAAAAACTTGATTTAATCCTTGTTGATGAAACATCATCAACATCAATAATCAAATGCAAGAAGGTAAAGTCTCATAAAGAGAAATTGTACAGTAAATCAAACATGCTTCATAGCGGTTGAGCTCTTTTGCCATATAATCAAGAAAGGGTGTTTTTAAATAAATAAAAATGTTATCAATACACAGCCTGTTTAATTCAGAACGATAATAGTAGCTAGCCAGATGTCTGGCTAGCTACAAATGTTAAAGTTAAATTTTGAGGAGTGTGATGTCTCATCTTCAAAGTATAATTTGCATATTGCAAAAAAATATAAACAGGAAATGTTCAATGCTGACAGGTGCACTTTAACATACAGTAGCATCACATTTCAAATAAAGTCACTTTAAGACTTTCACAATCGCATTCTGTACAAAAATATAATCAAATTCTCTTACGGACACTTCATAACAGACGCCAGACAGCTAAGAGCACAAGTATACAGTATATTTTGCACAATGTTTGCAATATTGACAATATGAACATCTTAAATGTCTGAGGTATATGTACATTTCTTCATCATGACAGTAATTTCAATAATAATGTACATTGTGCCCATAAACATGCATGTTGAGCTCTATCTCCGTAGCTACCGTCGGAGAGTGGCCTGCATTTCCTCATAAAGACCACTGGAGTCCTGCTTGGATTTCTCAGTGGACTTCTTGTGTGTTATTATCTAAAAACACACATACATACAGATATCATTAGCATCATATTACAAGCTATTAGCGACCAATATTAATGTGCAAACACCAGTAACTAATCTAAGATTTCCAAAAGTCTTTACAAGGTCCATTTTTCAAAAAGACCATCCTGTATTTTATTGGTTGTTATTATCAATTTATTTACAGGTTTAATGAAACCTCTAAACTAACATTTTGATACTGACTATTTAAACATAAAAAATCGGTTTATCATCTAAATACAAATAACATTATAATGTGTTGTTTATTATATATAAGATGTTAATACTGTCAGGTGACGCCATCTGCTGGCATAACACAATAGTGCGTTGAAACTTGAGGACAACAGGAAGGTTAAGCAAAAATAAGAATACCTTTCGTATGAGCCATATCAAGATGCCCATCAAGAACAAGAAGATGGTGAATGTCAGAACACAAACTATTATTAGCGTTGTGCTTTCCTTATCAGGTGATTCATCGCATTCCTTAACTGCATCTAGACACAGCAAGGCAAAACATTGTTTAATACTTAAAGTAAGATACATTATCCCTGTCGCGGGTCAAATGTACTTACCCAAAGGTATAGGTTTAGGTTGAAATTGAGTTGAGCTATCTTTCTCTGCTATGAAAAAAACAAAATCACAAAACAATGCCTATACAGTGCAATCATATTGAATGTCATCAGTCTCACTTTGTAAGTGATTCAGAACACTACAGTATAAACCACTATAAACAGCACAACGCTCAAGATTGTGCTCTTAAATACATTATACAGATCATTAGCTACCAATGTTTCTGGTGAATATTAAATTCAAAAGCATTTCTATGGAGACTTCCAATATTTACTGTCCAATTTGCTAAGGGCATCAGACCTGTTGTCAATCTTGCATGGCTGAACGCCACTTGTCCAAGAAGATGAGACACTGACTGCAACTAGTTAGCCAGTCAATGTCGAACTGGAAGACAGACTGCTTTACCAACTAAGAACGGCCATGCACCATCACCCACATGACTCAAGAAAGAATCAATCAGTCTGTCAAATACTTTCTGTGTCACGTAAGGTCATTTGTGTTGAGTCAAATTAAGTTGTGGCTTTTGTTGTTGATGCTATAAGGAAATGGCATTTGAAGTAGATTATTGTTAGGGAAAATGGAGTAGTACCTTGAAGGTGGAGTCAGAGATTCTGGAAAAATACTTTAATTTGATCAAAACAAAATCAAACGCATAAACCCCCATCTCCCTACAATATTGTACACCCATTGACATGGCTAGGATATTGATGTGAGGAGTGGTCTGCACCACTTTGTTTGTGTTCCCATTTACATAGCCTGGGCTGTGTAGAAACTCTGGATTATTTTTCAGCGTGCACACAGAACTGACAGCCACTGAATTGACCGTGAGGAGATATTTGCTGAATTTGACAAAATGTGTAGGCCTATTATCTTACAATCGCTGACTCCACCTTTAAAATAGGACATACCTTACCCAAATCTACAGTATGCTATAATACTCACCTGTCACTATCAACAGGATATTGCCAGTGCCTTTGCTCGTCACAAGCTCGAGCTCTTTGCTGAGTTTTTCATATATACACCAATAAATTCCTGTGTCCTCTACTGTCAAATTTGTTATGGTAATGTCCACCGTGGGGAAATCTGGCTTCAACGTAACTCTGGCCTCAAAATCCGAGATAACAGTGGGTATGTTTGACTTGGAAATATAAGCCACTTGGGCCTCTTTATGAAGACCCTGCCATAAAGCCTTCATGCCATTATTGTCATCAGATGAGGTGCAGTGTATGGTGACGGATCCTCCAGTGGTTTTGTATATAATTCCATTACCTCCTTCAGCAGTTGCACAGAGACACACTGAAAGACATTGATGGAGACAACCAGACATACAAGGGTGTGTGTTAAACAGGCTTTCACTGAAAAATGAAAGGTTGGATGCAACAAATAGCCTGTTTGAAATCACAGCTTACATACATAAAATAAAAACAGGAAAAATAATAATAATGGCAGCTATAAAAACTTATTTCCTTACCTTGGACACCCAGAGCTGTGCAAATGACACAAAGGATGAGTCTCCACGTTCGAGCAGACATTCTCATACACTGAACTGTCAACAGGAAGCACAGGCTATCATACCTTTCCATACATCTGTCACATGTGAGTGGTTTGAGAAGTTGACAAACTAGCATTGTGACGTTGTGGAAGATTGATATGGTTTGACTGCATGGAATGTATAACATTATCTTATGTTATCAAGATCATAAACATCATACTGTGATTAGGCTATACAGTATAATCAGTATTGGCTATGGTTTATTGATAGAATTTAGGTTGCAATACATTGAGATAGCCTAAAGGCTGCTAAGGTGCTTATAAATGGGAAATAGGTGACCTAGTAGCCTATTATTTATTTATTTTTTGGGCAGGGTCGTATATCCGTGTCTATTGTATTTTATTATATTCAGGGACATAACAATGCATTCCAACTTTAAAATGGTCATTACTGTAGGCCAGACGTCATAATTACCAAATATAAATAAAACATTATTGTGACATTCTTTCTATATGAATAACAAAACATTTTTACATCTCGTATTAACCACCCAAGCACAACGTGTTAACCTCCTATTGGTGACACCTGATTGTGTAGTTTTCTTTAGTGTCAATGCTTTGTGTATTTTATTGATTTCTCTATTAATTATTTATTTATGTATTTTGTTTGTTTTTCATGCCCTTTAACCCTTCTGTTCTCCTCGAGTTTTAAATACACTACCTTGTTGTGCCAGCAGTGCACATCATATGTCTGTGTAAGCTGTAGAATTAGAACGGATTTTTTGATATCCTTAAACATGCAGAGGTTTTAAAATGACGCGTCGTGCAATACAGTGTCACCCAGCTGTGTTCTATATCATTCACAAACAGACAGATCGTGCAGAGAAATATCCCATAGTTTTGTAAGGACAGTGCTCTCTAGTGGCAAAAACACAAACCACAGTCTACAAGAAGGTAACAACAAACGAAATATAATAAAACAAAATCAAATGGTCAGAGGACAGATAGGCTACCTCTAAACCAATGATGTTTTAAAAGGTAATGTCAGTACCATTTGGACACTTGGGACTCTTGGCAAGATTAAATCACAATACTATTAGCAATAGGCCTGTTATACAGTATGTTATCAATATAAAGTATTTCTATGCACTTTTCACAGAAATTTACTGGCTGACTGATTCGAACAAATATAGTAACATAGAATAAAAAATGAGTCCTTTCTGGTGTGAGACCCATTGGTGGTGGTGGGAGGTGGGGCTCTAGGTCATGGGTTAGTAGGGACAGCATATACACAAACTAAGGCTCATATGAAGTGCAGCTTTCATTTAAGTGGCCCCTTCAACAACAGCATGGTCTGGCCCGCTTGAAAATGTATTAGGAAAAATTACGAAATTAACTACATTGTAGACCTACGGTAAATGCTGAATTTTATTTCCCCTGTAATTTTCAATCTCAAATAGACTCTTCATTTAACCTTTTCAGGTCATTTGATTACATTGCAAATCCCTTAGTGAATGTTAATGCATATACTGTTATAGATCAGAATATGGTCCCCTGTGAGAAATACTGTAGTATGAGTTAAAAATGTTGAGGACGCCGGTAAAACATTATTATTATTATTATTATATATATTTGTTTTAATAAAAGGTAGGTCTACATACCTTTTTGCAAGGGTGTTTATTGTTGATAATTTGCTGTTATGTTTTGTATATTGTATGTTGACAGTTGTAGAACATTTTGATATTTTTGGAGCGTAAAATGTGGTTCATATCTCACAAAACAGTTAAAAGGTTTGAGATCAACTGCATGTTGTAATGAAGAGAAATATCTACTCATGGAGTCTGGTTCACCTCTGTGTTATCTACCGTGGAGTTGCTGAGTCAGTATCGGATATGAATGTGGGTATTGAGTGATTCATTGATTGGCTGTTGTGGTTCCTGTGATGACCGAGAGAGGTTGCCTCATTTCCCAAACTCGTTTCCCTGCTAATTCCTTATTCATCCGCCTTCTCAAAGTCGCCTCCCTGGGGACATGTGCAGGCCCCATCTTGAGGGCACGTGCTGCAATGCGCCCATCAATACATTGATGTGATGAGCGAGGGGAACGCTAAAACTCACATCACAGACATCAATCTAACCACTGACATGGCACAGGGGGTAGGGAATATGTGATTGTCCTTTGCACAACTGATTTCATGCTGCTGAGTTACAGCCAAATACACTTTACTCATAAAGGGTTAGAGAACAATATAACTCAAATGGTTTACGGGCTATTGTTTATATGGAATATTTATCAACCTTCCCCTGTTTTCCTTAGGAATGAACAACATGTTTTCTAATTAGAGCCATGTCAGGTTTAGTGGGGACATAATGACACACATTATTAGAGATATGTCCATCACTGACTGACCCCTGCTTTACTTTCTTTTTTTAATATGATGTCTGAAATGTACCACATAGCATTTCTTCTGCCCTTTGGCTGGCAAATTAACAGCAGCACGTAGAGAAGCACTAGGTTTCTGGAGA
>JAODUG010081186.1:0-12679 GCA_027564795.1 Aphredoderus sayanus
TCCCTTCATTCAGGGACACATTATTCTATTTCTGTTAGTCACATGTCTGTGAAACATTTGTAGTTTATGTCTTATGGCGTTGACTCTTTTAGTGTTCATACAAATATTTACACACATTAAGTTTACTGAAAGTAAAAACAGTCGAAAGTCAGAGGACGTTTCTTTTTTTGCTAATTATATACATGTATAGACTTGTGATTGACAATGCTAACAGCCAATTCAAATCTACTAACCCACTTCCTGATAATGTTGAGCTTACAGGAGGTCTATGTATCAGATGTTAAGCACAAGTTTCTTATGTGACGTAGTGCTAATGAACGGAAGGGCTAAGACTACCCCGCCCCCAACTTTGTGTGGTAACACCAGTACGGCTGGGCGCCACCACGGCTTGGCAACTGTTGAAAATTAACCTTGGGAGAAAAACGGCTGCCAGAGAGAACACAGCCTCTGACACAGTTTTGAACCAGAAGCCCCTTTTACAGTACGCAGTGTTTATATGAATTTTGCGGCTGTATTCCATCTTACCATTGTGTATTAACCCTCCTGTTGTCCTCCGGGTCAAACTGACCCAACTCACTACCTTGTTGTGCCAGCAGAAGTAGCCAATTCTAATTCTACATCTTACACACACAGATGATGTACACTGCTGGCACAACAAGGTGTGTGTTTGAAACTGAACACAACAGGAGGGTTAAAAGGCACAAAACACAAACAAATGCATAAAGAAAGAAAGAAAGAAAGAAAGAAATACACTAAAGAGAACTACACAGACACAATCAGGTGGCGCCATCTGCTGGCAAAACAAAGTAGTGTGTTTGAAACCCAAGGACAACAGGAGGGTTAAATGGTACGGAGGCAGAATGGGGCAGTCGTTCTTCTTCCACCTCACAGTGTACCATTTCTAACCAGTTCACTGTTACTGAACAAAACATGAATGTAATACAGTATCTTTATGTTACTGTGTATCACGCTCTCAATACAGTCTTGCTGACGGTGTTGTGGAAAACCCTCCCAAAATATACAAATACTGTATATGCGTGACCTTCTCTAATGTTTTTTGTGTTTCAATCAAGCCACACATTAACCATTTCAGTGGTAGTGGTATAATAAGTTCCACTTCATTTGTTTATACATGTTTTGTATTTGTATGCCTTTTTTATATTTTATCTTTAAGTTTCTAGTCTAGGATCAATAAGTCCTAGAATATGCACATGGTAAATGGGGCCAATGCCCAGAGGCCTCTGACCAGTAGGAGCCTTGGCTAAATCAAGTAATAATAATTGTATACACTGTATATGCATCTTTATAAAAATATAATTGCTGAAAAACTAAAAATTCTGAGTAATCAACAAGGAGCACTATGATGCACTACTAGATTAGAGAGCTTTTAGCGCAATACTGTAATATAAAAAAACTCAGTATATGGAGAAAGTGAAATGAGCCATTCACCAGATACACTATTTTCATGTAGTACCCTAGTCAGATGTTCACTCCACTTGCCCTTAGTAAAAAGAATTCATGGACATGATTTAAGACTCCTTTTCTACTAGTAATTATACCGCTCCATTACACGCAAGTAATAAATGACGTTAGTCTGTGAAGAAGACCATTCACTGTTCTAGCCTAGCCATTGTACCACTTAACCTTGGTAGAATGTCTTGTTAAAAAGGTATTTCTTTGTGTTCCACTAAGCACACCAGACGCACACACTGTATAGCTTTGTCCGAAACAACAACAAACAAAAACGGTCGATCCACAGCAAGCTTTTGCTTTGTTTAATTCAACGAAGATTAGCAGCCAGGAAGGGAGGAGATTAGAAATGATTATGGGTGCATGCCGTCAACATCTTGGAGAGTTTAGGTTTCTGAACAAGATCCGTTTTAATGGTGACCGTTTCCAGGCCTATTTCCGTCTCTCTACGGAGGAGTTCGCTACTCTATTATTGTAGAGAATTGTCGATAGTGGAAGCTAACCGGGGATTCAATGTCAGCAGGAGGCAATGACAGTGACCGGTTAGGTAAAACTAACCTGTCTCACGACGGACTAACCCCAGCTAACGTTCCCTATTAGTGGGTGAACAATCCAACGCTTGGTGAATTCTGCTTCACAATGATAGGAAGAGCCGACGTCGGCCCCTGCCGCCGCCGTTGCGCCTGCTGCTGCGGCAAGTGTTTTAGGGTTTACCGCAGCGGCACCAACACACTACAGTATATAGGATTTAATGACGTCACGTTGTTGTGTTCACATTGATACAATGGCGGCATTTGATTCATTTGTTCTGATCCACTTTGCTTTGTCATAATTTGGCTGTTTGATGGATGGTATGCCTTCAAATGTTTCTGAACGCTACAAATGGTTACCGGAAGTGTTAAATGTTAGCAGCATACCGGTACTGCTGTAAGAGGGAATTAAAAATAAAGACCTGCCTCCTAATACAAGCCTGCCTCCTATAAAGGCCTACTACCTTCTGTAGCTGAGATAAATAAAGGCCTCGGCCATTATTTGAGGAAATACGGTAGCTACATTATTTATTTCATTGGTTTCTGTAACGCCGCACTGGTGTACACCTGGGACTGCCGGCACTTTCACCCAGCACACCCACACTTTCTTGATTGAACATTGTTTTCACCTGGGGGAAGATTTAGGGCTGGTATTGTTTGGTATTTGGTTGTGGTTGTTACGTTACGTTACCTGTTTTTGTTGTTTCGTTTTTGTTACTTTTCACGGCCTGTACTCGTACTGGACTTGTGACAGAACAACCCACCCTAATAGATTTTTTATTGGGGAGACGGAAGGCAATGGCTCAGTTTGGCTACCTGGTGGTTTTGAAGGGAGAGGATCTGATTAAGGCATGGTCCTTCACGGGTAAGGTTTTGCCATATTACCCCTGCTGCTGCCCTCGCAGCTGGTCCAGGAGTGTCTCCAGCTGCCACGTCTGGGCAGCTGTCTCCGCCGGCATCCCCTGCTGCTGCTGCGTCCAGACGGCAGTCCATGCCGGTGTTCCCAGCAGATAGAGCCAGGAAGTCTCCGCCAACGTCTACCGCTGCCCAACTGCGGTCTCGCTCGGTTCTGGCTGATGGTGGCGGTCCGCTGTGGTTGCCCGGCAGAGGGGGGTTCTGCTCTTGGGGTCAGCAGTATCCAGAGGGGCCCTGTCTGCATTGCCGGCCACCCATGTGGCCCCGGAGGGTCCGAGTTCCCGCCGCCAGCATCCAGTCCGGCACCCGGAGGGTCCGTGTTCCCGCAGCCGGCATGTAGTCCGGACCCCGGAGGGGCCGAGTTCCAGCCGTCGGCTTCCTGTTCGGTCCCTGGAGGAGTCCTGTTTGTTGCTCCTTTGGTCGCTGGTCCGGTCCCCAGAGGGGTCTTGTTCCAATTGCCCATCTGGCCTCCTATGGGGCCACGTCCCAGCTGTCCCATGCCCCCTCCCCCACTGATACTGCAAAGTATCGGGGGAGGGGGTACTGTAACGCCGCGCTGGTGTAAGCCTGGCACACAGCCGGCACTTTCACCCAGCGCTTCATGTTTTCGTATTCACGTTATGTCTAGAGTCTGCTTTTGTTCTTTTTCATTTGTTTTGATTAAACAATTTGAGCATACGCTCATTTTTTGTTTTCTTTTCACCACTTGTACTGGCACTGGACTCCTGACAGTTTCAATGGGGTTTTTTCAATCATATTTGCTGTTTGACACATCACACACATTAATTAGAAAAATAAATTGCTTAGAATTTGATCTGGTTATTTTAGCTGATTCTAATCTTTACAAAGTACAATTTAATTATCCAGCAGGTTGGAAATGTATCCTGTACCGGCACATTCCTATCTTAACATTTCATCTCTTACTTACTTACTTCTTACTCTTACTAGCTAGAATGACAATTGTAGATTAATGTAAAATTGCTCTAGTTTTAGTCATAATGTGGGTCATAATTGTTTTCTTGCTTTCAATGTCAGGAGGAGGAATGTATTCAAAGCAAACTACCTTGTTAAATGAAAGATCATTATTTTAATTACTCTGACCTGAAAGTAAAGACTTGCAATCACAATTTGGCACACTGTAGCACTCATTTATCAATCTAACCTAGAAACCAGATCTGAGCGCAAAAGTCATCTAATGACAGGGTCCACATATAAGCTATTTAACCGTATCTCACCAATTAAGAGTCAGAATGATCGGCCGTTAAGTGTAGCAGCGGAAAATGTCGTCATTTAAATACCACGTCCCTAAATATGCTGGAGGCCTCACCCCTAGTTATGACATGGACATTCATAATACATCCAAAAACAGAAACTTCTCCAACTGGCTCGAACAAGTGGCAGAGGAGAAACAGCTAGATGCATGCACCAAATGTACTTTTTATGCAGTATAGCCTATTTAAATACTACACAGTTGGGGAGTTTATTTAACTCTTTATTTTTATTACCTTTCAGATAAATCAGACACATCAGTTGCATTAAGCCTTTAGAAAAGCTAATCTGACAAGTATCGCATAAATACAAAGTTTAACGTTGTACAGTAGATTCGTTTTTTGTCGTCTATTGAATAGCCTACCTGCCAAACATAATACATTACATTTTCGAAGCAATTAATGAGGCTGTGTCCCCTTATAGCGAAGCCCCAAGCTGGGGCTGTCAGAATATAGCCTATGGTCTAAAAACAACTCACAGACACTTCTCTGCCAGATCTACTATTCTGCACCGCCTGACATGATTTGAGATTTGATCGCTGCCACCACTCACGTCCAAATTGATATATGCCCAGCTTTGCGTTGAAATGATTGTAGCACAGATTTCTGTCGTACGCATGGTAAATGAGGGCCAGTGAATGTTAAAGCATCTATAGGCATGCCCTGGTTATGTTTGTTTATAAATTGACAGCACATTCTACAGTACATACTACTACAGCATATACTGTAAATGTTTAGTTATACTATTTTAATCTAAGCAACCTTCAATTACTAATGAATAGTATGGCAGAGTGACACTAGTACAAAGAAAACAAATATTCAGTGCAAAATAACTGCACTAAGTCAAGCAGACTACTTTACATATTTACATCTTACAGTATATGTCTTCAATCTCACTCAACTACTCACCATAAATCATTCAAAAAAGGAAAATGATTGCCTTTCTTTGAAACTGTACATTATATAAAAACGTGGTATAAATAATTTGCTTTATCTTTCTTTAAGTGGCATAAGATTTATGGTGAGGAGTTGGGGATTCTATTTCAAGAGGCTATGACATTTTCCTTAAAGACGGATTTTCTGTGTCACCCTCCCCTTGCAGTCAGTTGTGCTTATCCTTAAGGAGCAGCCAGAGAGGATCAATATTAGAATTGTCTGTGAAATTCTGAGGATTTCCCAGCTGAAATCCTTCTTGATTATATTTCACGCCTATGGGAGGATTTTCCATGCCATGCAGAGTGCAATAAGTACAGTATTTGCGACACCTTTATAATACTGGGTTGTGAACTTTTTTGTTAATTTTTGACTTAAAGTCATATTGAAGCCAACATGGTGGTTCATGGTAAAATATCTTTGATGGCTTCTGCATCTGAAGCTCCAGACAACATTTGACTGTTTTACAATATAGTGACATCTTTTGTTAAAAGTAAAACTAATGATCGTTTTTATTATAAACAACTAAACCAAGGTGATTAGTAAAGCATTCATTTGCAGTGAACATGCATGTTAGCTAATCACAGAAAATGTCAGTATTTGACATTATTAGGGGTGATGTAACCTCTAGCAAGATATGCGCATGTGACAAGCAGTGTTTAATTTTAAAATGCGATAGTGCCATCTTTCATTACAGTTCCTCTAACAAATTCAGCACTCATAAAAACAGCCTTATAGCATTATAGTCACAGAAAAGAAAACAATTCTTTTTTTTCTTATCTTCTTGGTATCCTTTTTCGTGAACATCCCCATGTAAAGCTAGATGGTCATTCTTTATACCTGTAATAGCACTAGACAGGTGACAAGAAAATCAGAACACGGATTCCCAGCGCTGGTATGATTTAGTGTTTGGTTTGGCGATAACTCGATTCAGTTTGTCAGCTGCTATTACCACTGTCTGCCCTCATAGCACCAGCTCTCATCTGTGAGAATCAGTAGGGTTTTGGCAATCTCAGCACTCACAGATCAAAGTCATTTCTCATTTCCCCCCATAGCTTAGGAAGGCTTAGTGAAGCCCCAAAAGGCAGACACAACACAAATATACAACACAAGAGTCGAAGAATGTCTCTCTTTCTAATCACCACACAATAGAATAGGAGTGAGGCACATACAATAGTGTGAGTTATAGGATCGACAATTGTACACAATTTCACATGCTACAAAACGGTGACAATAACCTTGTTGTTTTGGTTTGAGAGCTGGAGTGCTTCATGTCCCCCCTACTGTGTCCTGATTGAGTGGTATACATTCCTCTCTACATTACCTACCCTTCCTATGCCTAAAGACACACTGCTGTCTACATCCACCCTCAAAGAGCTGCCCACACTTCTGTGCATTTTCAAACAGCTGGGGCAGACATTTGTTCGGATGTGCCCATCTGAAATCGTGCTAAGTCCATGTGTTGGGCCACATTGCATGTTATACAATAAGGAATTTCTATTAAGACAAAGAAAATTGAAAAAATAGAAAAGGTTTCAACTGACTCTATCAAGGCTATCCGTTTTTCATTTTAAACTAACTAATGAAACAAATTATACAAATACATTGCTATACACGTTAGGATAAGATCTTAATATGCCTCTGAGAAATGTCTAATAACCTTGGCTGGTTCACTGTATGATTGAATACAATTATACAAATTATTTGAGGAAAAAGCATTACAAAATATCTAACTTTTGATGGAGATTATTTGCAGTATATTACTGGTCGTTGAAAACAAAGTCCATCCAACACATTTTTCATGCTTTGTCTGTATGGATTTCATTCTTTGTTTTTGTATTAGTGCTCACCCAGCTTTCACTCAAGGTAATACGGTACAGTTTATATGTTTATGATACAGTACAGATGACGTTTTTGCTCAAAATGACTTGCAAAGATGCCAACCACAGCGTGTCTAAAATAGACATTTAGTTCGAGAGAGAGAGAGAGAGGGGGGATTACTCTACAGCTAGGGCTCAAAAGCAAAAACGGAGGGGTTACGTGACATGCTTGGCAGGTGTGCTAGAGGAAGTGCGATTATTACATGTGCTACATGTACTCCACCCCATCACAGCTAGCAAGGAAAGACAAGACTAAAACATGTTAGGAAAATCGGACAAGAAATCTGTTCTCACAAAAACAATCATCCATCCGGCCTTCTTTAAACTGACATATACCAAGCAAATTTGCAAAGTTGATGGAAATAATGTGAATCTTTACAGTGATTTAAGGTATTGTTATCCTCATGTCAATAAACCATGTAACTAGTAAAAACAAAATGTATACTGTATGCTCCAGTGCTCCAAGTAAAGCTTGGGACATTCCTCGATTTGCGTGTAAAAGTCTTGAGGTTAAACCAGCATAAAAAAATATATATATTTGGTTTGAAGAGTAGCCTGGGCCGGGAATCTGGGGTATGGGGACATTCTGCAGCCGAGGACTGCACCTTAAAGGGATTGTTTGAATGGACGTGTCCAATGAAAACTGTCTAACTACAGACTGGTTGTTTTGTATCCCACCAGGTGATAACAGATCAATGCAATGCGGGTAAAGCGGGTGGGTGGTGACGCATGGATGACCTTTTAGATCAAAGAGGTCTGTCTTGTATGTCAAGTGAGGCATCTGTTAATCTAAAGGGCATCTTTGGGTTACCTTGAAGAGAGATGGACTCCAGAGAAGTCACTTATTGATGGATATATGGATGGCTGAAGCCAAATACAGAGTAGTGTCTGAGAAACGTGTGGTCACTTAAACCCTTTTGAGTGACTTGCTCACAAAAATGTTAGAGGGGCAATCAATTGATTTGGCTAACAAAAACAACCAGCCCCCTCAAATCAGTGCTTTAAATCAACTCTACCAGTCAGGAAGATGTTAGTGATTGAAGCTACAGATTATGTTGTGGCGAATCTAAGTGTGTCCCACTGACCGCCCTATGTCAGACCATTAGAATATTAAATTGAGATTATAAAATATAAAACCCTAAAAAAGGATCAAATCGTAGTTTAGACCATTTTTAATAATTCAACTTAAGTGATTACTTCTTAGTATTTCATAATTTACTGGCATTACATTTGCATCAGTATGACTTGAGTGGAAACTTTTGTGGGTGTGAATTCCTAGTTATGGAACTCGTGATATACCAATGAATACCTACGTAAAATGTAACTGAACCCTTTTCCAAAATGAAATTTGAAGTTGTTTCAATCAATTTAATGCTGTAATAAAAAATGTACAGTGAACTTTGCAGTTGGAGTCAAACTTGCCTCTGTGTATTATTTGAGGTGTTTATTTCTTAACTCTAACTAGCAGTTAGTTAACTTACCTTTACTGTGTTGTGTTTCTGCCATAGGTTCACTCAGATGGCTTGGCCATTAATCAAGGTCTGCATGGTTAGAGTGTATTTCAAACAGCAGCAGAACCAGACAACCTGTACAATACAGAATGAAGCACGATGTCATGGCTAGCGCACAGTAAACAATAACATGTACAGTACATATTATTCAAATACATGGGAACTAAGACTTTTTTTATATATATAATTTTTATTGATTGATTTAACTGTATCTATCTTTGTTATTCTCAAATGCTTTACTTTATTAGAAGCTATAGTAGTACATGATTGTTGACATGTCTTTATTCAGTTGACTTTGTAGGCACATTATAGGCACATTTTAATATCTAAAATGTGTATATTATATTATTCTAATAGCCAAATGTAATTTGTCCTACCTACTAGTCTACAATTTAACGAGTTTAATTGATGCAATAATACAAAGTGCTTATCTCATGGAAATGAGGCATTATGCAATAAATCATAACCTAGCTAAGACAAATTTAAGCCGGAAATTCAAGGTCTGTTCTCTGCCGAAATTACAGTGTATGTTTATGCAGAATTACACGTGTGTATCCATGTATTTGTGTGTAGGTCAGAATGAATAAAAACAAAACGGTTCCTGCTATTATAATAGCAAAATAGCATGAAAACAACTAGACTTAAGGAATCCACCCAGCTGTGTATATTTAAGGTCCTCTATACAATATTTGAAACAATATAGCAGCATCCAACTATTTTAAAGACTGAATATATAGAAAGATAGATAGATTGTAAAGATATAATGGGGATATGTTTTACTTTGTCTTTATTATTTTACTGAAAGATGTATGTACAGAATACACAGATACAGAAATACATTAAAAAAAGGTCAGTGACTGTAGGGAAAATCTTGCCTTTTTCAAATTGTCCTTCCTTCTTTTTAAAGCTGTGTACAAGCCTTTACACCTGTATGTAACTCCAGTACAGCCTTCATATTATGCCAGTTCTTAATGATAGTCTTCTTTCTTTCTGCAAGAAGTGGTCAAGTACTTACCCTTTACATGTACAAACCCTTCCATGTGACCAAGGTATAGAGCAAGACATAATATTCTCACAGAACAGAATGTACACCATCCCAGAAAAGTTTGGTTTGAAAAGTGTGATTTGACTCCATGTGGCTACATTGCCTCCAGCATGGTTGCTGAATAGACATTTGCCTATTTTTAATTTAGTGTCTGATGAAATACCTAATTTGATTCTTCCAGATAAATTCTCTCCACCTCTGTATGAGAGCTGTAGAGTGCGACAGCACATTTAGCTTGAATTCTTGAACTCATCAGTTCACAAACGTGGCTGCCTAGATATAATTTAGTTTTTAGGCCCAGCTAATTTATAATTCCCTGTCCCAAAAAGGAGAATGTATGATTATATTCTACAAAACAATATCAGGGCTGGCATGAATAGATAACACTTCATTAATTTTGGCTGTTGTGTTTATTCATTTCTGTAAATTGCATAAAAATGGGATGCGTCATTAATATTTATTTTATTATTTATTCCATGATGAATGCAATTTAACAAAAACTTTTTAGAATAGTAGGCCAATTTATTATTGATTGACCTACTGTACACCAGTCATGGCTGGGATGTATCTTTCTGTATGGAGCTACAGTATACAATCATACTGTACTGTACAGCTAATCTTTAATAAGCCTACATTTTTGCAGGTTTGACATATGTAGACAGATTTATGTTAACCCAGTGCTGGGTCTCAAATGTGGCTAATTACTTCAGGAGTATAGCTGCAACATGTGCACGACACAAACCACATGCAGCTTTCATAGCATAACATTAATTTTCCTAACCAGTTTAGTGGCCTACTGTGGCTACTACAGTTTTGTTTTTCCCTCACCCTCATATTTGTAAACGCTACATACTTACAGTATAAGGGCATTTCTCAGCCACTGAATTAAGGAGTAACCTGCCATAATGTTGTCGGGTCAGTTTGACATGAACTGGCTTTTTCCTGTTTGAGTCTGGTTTTGAGACGTTTAAATGCACTGGATTGGTTTAGAAATGTCAAATTGCAGTTTGCCATCCCATCCACATTAAAGGAAATGTGTGTAACTGTTGTCCCTGGCTATATTGTCCAAGTTTAAACTGTATAAAGAGCTTTTCACAAGTAAAGCGACACCTGCTAGTTTTCAATTCAGTTTAATTGAGAAGTGGACAGGCTAGGCAGGCTAGGAGGGACAGGAGGGATAAGCAACAGGCAGGCTAGGTGGACTAGACAGACTAGGCAGGCTAAGTTGGCATGGAGGGCTAGGCAGGCTAAGTGGGCTAGGCTGACTAAGCAGGCTAGTTGGCTAGGCCGACTAGGCAGGGTGGGTGGACTAGGCAACCCACATGAGACTAGCAAAGCACTGCATGGTTTCATCCCCAAGGATAATTCCAGACACAAATCGTTCTTTAAAACAAAACAGAAAATCAGGTTGACAACGTGCTGCTTTTCCATCCGGTGTTCCCAGCTATCAATCCCTTCCCTACCTAAGTGCATCTGAATTTGACCGTCTGATGCCCTCGGAGGGGATTTGCTACTCATCAGTTTTCTCTGCAACTGTGTACCTTAGGAGGTGGGTGAGCTGCTGTATGCCTGCTTGGATTTATAAAAACAGCTTTGTGTCAATGAATTTACACGCTGCAGAGCACTATCTCCATAGACCTCATGTTAATATCGGCAAATCCTGGCTAGAAGAATAAGCTGATGGGATACAGTGACTACTGCTTTGAGCACAAAACTCAAAAACTCAAAAAGAATGAAAAACCTGTATCATGTACAGCTACCTGTATATTTAGCCAACATCAAATACCTGAGAGCAGTCCATCAAAGTGTCTTCATAATAATCTGTGTAGAGAAGTGAGATTAATATATCTAGCTCACATTAAGAATCTGTACCTTTCAGTCCCTAATTTCGCTCACCTAATCAATACATCACTAATTCTGTGTTCCAGCTACCTCAACATTACAAACATCCGTCTAGTGCACTGGAATGGTCTGTAACCTGAGTTACAGACCTTTTATGTAAGTTATGAGTCGTAATTTCAGGTATCATCATTCAAAAGTTTTAAAATACAAGTAGGAGTTTAACCCCCAATATTCCCAGCCTACCTGTAAGCATCCTTGATCAAGATGCCTAACCTCTACCTTCTATACAATATTTGCAATTGTAGTCTCTGTAAGTAGCTTTGGATGAAAGTGTCGGCTAAATAACTAAATTGTCTAAGGTGTTTGGTGCTCATCAAGTATCAGCCCTTGTGACAGCTTCCTGCCAGCCTCCATGAATAAATAACCATTGGAATGCCACAAACTCGTAACACCAAGCTCCCATGTCTGAGCAACAAGATGACGAGTTCATAAGGAATGCATCAAGCAGCAGTGTTGCAACAGCCAACATCAAATAGAAATGCTTGTGTGGCATTGCAAACCAGCATTACCATGTCTATCAGGCTGACACTTCAGCTAAGATGGCTAAACATTCCTATGTTCAGCACATTTTTACCATCAATTAGAATGAAATACTGCTTGAGGTTTTAAAACAGAAAAGAGTTGTGGACCGAGGAACCCTGTCAAGTCAGAATGGCTGATACTAGCATGCTGCTAGCACAGCAATGGAGGTCTTAGTGCCAGCAAATATATCACAACAAAGTACACATTTAGTTCTAAATTTTTATAAAGCATAATGAAGCAAAAGCAGGTGGGTTTTGGTAATGCACATTGTACAGCACATGTAACCAGACGCTTTGATCCTAACCAACTTTCCTTAAAAATGTTTGTTTTATTTCCAGGTTGCTTCATTCGAGGGGCTCAAAGATAACAAACAATCCCTTTGTAATCACTGACTGCATTTTCCAATCGAATCCAATTAATTCTTGCTTTGCAACTAGTTTTTATTTATTTAGCACAGGATTAGTTAATTTAACATAAAACATTGCAAATATACTGCATATTAAATGCAGTCAAGGTGTGCATTCAAGTCAGTCAGCACAAGATTACAGAATTAATCAGTATGAGTCGAATAGATAGTACTGTATGATCTGCTACACTGCAACATATGACATAGGCGATTAAATTGAATCAGTAAGATGGTATACAGTAGGTGTTTAGATTATATCAGTAAGACTTATTCCATGCACTGTTTGGGGGGGGGGGG
>JAODUG010081197.1:0-12679 GCA_027564795.1 Aphredoderus sayanus
GTAGGCAGTGACACACACACACACAAGCATGGGCGTGCGCACACACACACACACACACACACACACACACACACACACACACGCACACACGTACACACACGCACACACACACACACACACACGTACACACACACAAGCTGTACTTACAAGCCTTCCGTCTTTGTGAGGGGGAAAGTAAGCATTCTTCTGTTAATCACAGCTCTGTGCTGGAGAAAGGTGTTGATTAAACACATTTCATCATGTTCTGGCTTCCTGTGAGCTCTCGTGGTTGGGTATTTTCAGGTCAACCTGAATTATAATGCTAATGGTATAAATGGTATAAATGGTATAAATGGTATAAACATTAACACTCCTGTTGCCCTGGGGTAAAAATGACCCATAAAAGGCCTTGTGGTTCAACCCTAGGACAACATGAGGGTTAATACTAAATAATAATAAAATCATTTTTAATTATTAACCTAATTTTAACCTAACCATTTTGACCCAAGATACAACGGGAGGATTAATAAACAAAAATAACCCATCTCTTCTCTAACTTAACCCTAACCCTAACCCTAGGGCGACAGGAGGGTTAATTTGAGAATGGTGTGGCTATAGTTTACTGCTGTTTGAAGTACATATATATACTATATGCACGCACGCACGCACGCACACACACACTGAGTACTGCATTGCCAATTAATTATTTATAGTTTGAAGATCCTCAAAGGTCTCATTTCAATATTTGCAAATACCTGTGTGGATGGAGATGGCCTTTGAAATACCTATAAAAACGTTTTTTTTTAATTATTTGCATTATTCTTTTTTTAAATAAATATCCTTTATACAGGTATGTCCATGGAAAATCTATCATAAATATGGTAATTAGTGTATTACGCAGTCTGCACCACTTTGTTTGAGTTCCCATTTAACACCAGACTATTTTTCAGTGCGCACACAGGATGGACAGCTACAGTAGCAGATCAAGAGGACATATTCTCTGAAATTGACATAAAGTGTATTGGCTTAGCATTTCTTACATGACCTTTAATGGGTGAGTAATAGGCAAGGATGTAAGATGCTGTTCTGTCCTGTACTGTGTACTGCCTCGTGTGTTCCTGAGAACGAGCCATGTGACCAGAGACCCAGCCCCACACACACACAGACACACTAAAAGACCTGCATGCACGTTTTGCTGTGCACACATACACATTTTACATGCACACATTTGCACGTGTAAAGGCTAGCATGCATGCTCTTGTGTGAGCGCGTCCACCAGCGTGAATGCTTGCAGATATGTGGACACAGCGAACACACAAACACTTCCTGGATGTGCGTCTGAAGCTCACTCACCCTCTCTCTCTAACTATAGGGCAGTGAGGTGTTTATCACAGGCGGATCTGTAGCATGTGGCTGCTTTAATGAATGAATAGCTGTCAGCGCGCACACACACATACACACACACAAACACACACATTCATACTTTTCTTGATCTCTTACTGCCGATTAGTCAACATTTTGATTCATACAAATGTGTGTGTGTGTGTGTGTGTGTAAAAAACACTTCGCATTCAGTAGCTAGGTACATCGGATATGTCACTCAACTAAAAAAAGAATTGTACATTCGGGTGTGGGTGGAGGCAGGAGAGAGGAGATGGCAGAGAGAGATGAAGCAAGGTGAGAGAGAGAGAGAGAGAGAGAGAGAGAGAGGGAGAGAGAGAGAGGAAAAAGGAGTGGAGAAAAAGGAAGAGCACTGCAATGGATAATTAGAAACTAGCTTCAAATCTCCTCTCCATTTATTATGAATGGAATAAGCCAGTATGTGTGCATGTGTGTGTGTGTGGGGGGGGGAGGGGGGAGTGTCTTTTCTTTATATCAATCAATCTATATTTATTTGTGCAAATATTTTATACCTTTTACCAGTAAGCTTTATTTCTTTGACCTCTCTTATAAAATACAGCCATTTCATTAATGTTTGCATCCAGCCTGCCACCAAAAGGACTCTGACAGACGCTGATGCTGAAGCAGAGAGGCATTGTGTCTATTTTTGCCCATCTCAGTGGTGTGGCAGCTTGTCCCAGCTATTACGATTGCTTGGTATTGTATTTATTCTGCTGCTCCATTTGACATATCATGTGTGGGCACGGCTCAATGCTGATGCAACACGGATACTTCCTGACCATGTTCCTGTTTCTTGGCATGGAGCCTCTTAACGAACATCTCAATGGAAGAGTAATTTCATGAGAAATAAATAAAAAGCCCCCATTTGTATCCTTGTGTGACACTGCCATAGTGAGCGTCTTTTTTAATATGTCCTTAGGGGGAGGCAGAGGTTTTGCTAGTAATGTGACTGTATGACTGTACATATCTTAGAGGCAAGAGCTATTTTTGTGCTGAAAAGTATTTTACACTTTGGAAACATATTCAGCACATATTTTCCTCAAGTAAATAACATTTTTAAAGTGGTCCCCAGTGGGTGTGCAGCCTGTACGGATTTTATGAACAACTTATATTTCCCATGCTCTATAATTAGTGCTGGGCAAACAAGAACCAGGAAATTATTTTAAATTAACCATTCACTTGAGGTAAACTTCTCTGCTGGGTTCATGACTACTGCTGCCACTGAACTATTGAGGTGTTTGCGAGGTAAATGAAACTGGTTTAAACAAAAACAAAAGTGAAATTAATGAGGAAATCAGATAAGCTCTTGTTTTGTCTTGTTTTGTATCTCTACATGTCAAGAGTGATGGTTATATGAAAGTAGTGACCTACTTTCATTTGCTCTACACCAAATGCTTGAGAAAGTATGTTGTAGGACCCAGAAGTAATGGATTGCTCATTGTGTTTTTCATTGCAGTTTAAATTCAAACATACACAACTTACTGAACTGGGCGGGTTCCGTTTCTGTAGCAGCACATTTATGTCCCCATTACTGAAATATAAAATACATAGGCTTACATAGGCCTGCATAATGTACTGTGGAAGGAAACAGTGTAACTCTTACTTTACACAGTAACCCTTCCTGGTTCAACCAAAAGCTTTATTATAATTCAATGCATTTATACCAAAGGCATTAAGTTAACAGTGCATGTGGTCAGTTTTAACTGTCAGTTGCTATTATTAGAACTGGAACAGCATAATATGAGACTGCTAGAATGTGCCGATACAAACCCGTCTGTGTACTGAATAGTGCAGTGGTGGGAAGTGGCACAGAGGAAGTCATGTGGTTTGTGTATCAGGTTACTAAGGTAACAGACACTGCTTTCTGCCTTGATGCCATGGACAAAGTCCTCAACTATTTCTGCAATTACAGATATCTGGAAGTCAAATAATATGAGTGCTTTTAAAACGATGTGCAGACTCGAAGTGTCCACAACTCTGCCGTTATCCAGCTTTTAACATTATTTTAGTAAGGGGCATTGATGAACTCCCCATGTCCTATAGCCACCATGACCAGAGAAGTTCTCAGGGTTGTGCAGATGATTCAGGTTGCGCTGTGTATAAATATATACAGTGTATATGTTGGGCAGACAGGTACAGTACATGTCTCTTCTCTGAGAGAGCACACACGCAAACCTCAGATAAGGTCTCTTCACAATAACCAAACAAATTATAACACACTATACAAACAGCGGATTTAGAAATCATGTGTCATTATTTTGATCATTACTGTCATTACCCTGTTTTCATGTCACATCACATCATGTCTTTGATGTTCCTCATAATGTGGAAAAACTTGCCAACTTGACTGTCTTGCCACCATCAGTACCATATAAACTCCATTCACCATTCTGTTTGAATGCAACTTTAAGTCACAAAAGAAGACACAGTAGACTCACATTCACATGCCAGACCCAATGCAATGTCTGCATGTAACCCACTGCATGTCACAAATTGCTAAATACAATTTGGTAATATAATGTAAACATTGTAGGTATTGTAGGGGTTAGGAATCGTTTTCAAGAAAGCTAACAGGAGAGGCCATGCAAGGGATCAAACCATATACCTTTTGACTGAGAATCAAACACTATATACAGTACATGCATTACATTTAAACCTGTCCTCTCCTCCGTGTTTTTATTTTGTATCTTCATGTTCTACATGCAGCTATTTTATTTCAAGTTGACATGCGGCATCATGCAGATAGATAAAGCTGTTTGGAATCCCATGAAGTCTATTTCTCTGACATAACGCCAACCCGTAACAACCACACCCTATTGATTCGGGTGCACTTTAGGTGTAACCCAACACTATTCCTTCCACTATCAACCCCCCTCTTCCTTCCCCCTAGTCCCATCTAGTATCCCATCTAAGCATCCAAAATACCATCCTCAAAGTCTAGGATGTTGGATCTGCCTGGAAAGTATTGATCCTGGCAGGGAGCATCTGATTATGATGTGTTTAATGGCTCTCTGGATGGGGGTGTTATTATTGCAAAGGCTTCGTCTGGTTTCTCTGGAGATGGCCTCAATGAGGTCGGCACAGGGGGAGAGGAGAGAAAAGAGAGGAGGGAGATCCACAAGGATAAAGAGAGAGAGCGAGGGAGAGAGAGACAAAGAGGTAGATAGAGAGAGCAGACACGTGAGTAAGACAGCTGACAGGGGAAGAAGAGAAATATGAGGGAGAAGATGGAAAGAGAATGAGAGGAATACATTAGTCGGGGCAGTCTAATCGATACTTTAAAGGATGACATCATCATTTAACTGGACTGGAGGGACACTGGGGACCTTGCCAGTAACCGACAGCAACCGGACCTCGGCCATACATCATTAATGTCATCTGTCCATCTCTCCATTCGTTCATCCTACCCTCCATCCTTTAAGTGTGTTGTTTCATGCCAGGGCACCTTCAAGACAAACAAGGTATATGTCAACAACAGTTTTTTAATGCTGCTGTTGTTGGCCTTAACAATTTAACACCCACTGAACCAAATTATTATATAGTGTACAACTTTAACCTACATTAGAAGGCCTACTACTAATAATCATAATAACAATACAAATAATACAATATAATGATCAATATAATAATAATATTAATAATATACATAATGGTAACAATACCACATTCAGCTATTGGACCGTTACCAATATCACTAGATTGTTTAAGAAGCCTCGTAAACATGCTAGATTGGCATTGGCTGTAGTGATTCACATTCACAAGGACTGAACATATTGTCACTTAGGTAAATGTTGAGCAGGGGTTTGTAACACCAGCCCCATGCTAAACTGAGCACACCTATTAGATGGCAAACAGGAGACATCCTCTAAGTCACCCAGCTGACCTCTAGACCAGACATAATGGATTATTTATGGACTACACACACACACATACACAAGCACATCTATATACACACATATTCTACAGAAACATACTGACACAAACACACACATGCATTCACAAAAACAAGCACACAGATACACACAAAATATAAAGCATGTGCAGTTGGAAAAACACAGACAAAGAGTAACAATGTTATTATTTGAGGTGCAGTAAATATAGACTGACCTCATACAAGTTATTATTAGCAGTGGCAGGGCCATTGGTAACCCAACCATGTCAGCTATAGTTTGTTTAATTATGGGGGCCAAACCACCTCATTTCAAGTCAAATCAAGTCAAGTAAATTTGATTTATATAGCCCTTTACACACATTACAGTCTAAACTGGCTTTACAGGCCCACATTTTTACATAGAAATGAACAACATCTCCATAACCAAGCACATTTCTTGTTTTCCAAAGTTTTAATATGGATTAGCAGTGGCAAACATTAGACAGATATGAGAAAAGGTAGAGCGGTAGACAAAAAACTGAACCAGATATAGGTACTAAGAAATATTGGTCAAGATTGAAGACAGGACAAGTGACACATAGATATAATATAACATAACCCTTATTGGGGTTCTAGGTTCTACCAGCTGTGTGGTAAGGTGTGTTGAACAGGGATAGACTAATATAAAATCTGTCTAACATGTTTTGTCAGTGAAATTTGGGATCTCATTTCTGGTGACACTCAGTCCCACTTAAGTTATGTTATGTAAAAAAAACAAAAAAACACACAACACCAGCTATCAATGTTCAGCTGGAAGTGAGTAAAGACTGTCTAAAATTATATGTGGCTTTAAAAATGTGTCACTGTTATTTGATTGGCGAGTAACACACCACTAACACACCACTAACAAGCCTCTAACAAGCCTAAACAGTATTTTTACAATACACTTACATGACCCTTTTGTGTGCTACACTACTATCAAAATACTTAGATAACCCCCTAACATAACCATGCATTTAATCCTCTTTGGCCACCGGGGGCAGACTTTTATACAGGATGTAAGGACTTCCACAGTTGCTGGACTGGTATGGTGAAAAGCCTATCCCCTTTACGGCAAGGACAGGCTCACAGAGAGCCAAGGTGTCTCTAGGTTAATCCTAACATCAGCATGCTCACACACACACACACACACACACACACACACACAGACACACACACACACACATGTACACACACAAATACACAGGCAAGGACATGCATGCATATGTGCACACAAAAACGCACACTCCACAGCACTGACTGGCCTGGTTGCTATAGTGACAGGGTGACAAAATGCTGAGCTCAGTTCCTGTTTGTAGACGTGCGCACGCGCGCGTGTGTTTCGTCACACTCCACCCTCTTAGAGATTGTGGTGAGTGTTGATTAGTGAGGATTTCAACACTGTGGTGTAGAAGGTATGTGTATGGATATGTTTGTTGCATGCCTGCGTGTGTGTGTGTGTGTGTCTATTAGTGTATGTGAGGGTATGTGTATGTAACATAGAAGTAAGCATGTAATGTGTGTGTGTGTGTGTGTGTGTGTGTGTGTGTGTGTGTGTGTGGGCTGTGTAGGACAGAATGAAAGAGAGAAAGAGAGAGAGAGAGAGAAAGAGAGGGAGAGAGAGAGAGAGAATAGGAGAGGGAGGGTGAGAGAGAGAGAGAGAGAGAGAGAGAGAGAGAGAAGCAGCAGATGAGAAAACAGAGGAAACACTTGAGCTTGTCTGTCGACACTCCAGCCAGAAATAGGCCTGATGAACACCTACTCGCCAGATAAGAGGTTCAGACTGACACTGTGACCCTATACTGAGTCCAGCATGACTCACGTTTCCCCCCAAAAGCATCTATAGATGCTCTCCTTATGCACAGATGAACGCAGCTGTAGAACACTGCAAGGATGAATGTTTACGTCTCCTTTACGATGTTGTGAGAGAACTGCAGAACAAGAACTGTGTTTGTTATTTCCACATGAGCTTATGTGTTGTAATTCCTCTTTTTCCTCTCCTCTCCTCTCCTCTCCTCTCCTCTCCTCTCCTCTCCTCTCCTCTCCTCTCCTCTCCTCTTCTCTTCTCTCCTCTCCTCTCCGCCATACTGTAACCGTATACGTTCCTCCTAGCTTTAACAGGAAGCCTAGAGGTTAACATGCTGGATGTTAACGGTCATGCCGTCTATTTTCAGGCTAAGCACTGCAACCCGAGCTGGCTGGCAGCTGCGTGTGAACCTTGACGGGGCACAGGGGTAGGAAGGCGGCTTGGATGCTGTGGTTTTAGGTGTCTGAGCGTGCGCACACGCGTGCAACCGAGAGGACAGGAAGCGGACGTGGACATCCGAGGCGTCTGATATGTAGGGAATGTGTCACCTCGGATCACATGTTGGGACCTGCCGCTCCGGGCCAAGGACGAGCCAAGACTTTCCCACCGCTGGACACTGAGTGAGAGACAGAGAGAGACAGAGAGACAGAGAGAGAGAGAGAGAGAGAGAGAGAGAGAGAGAATCAGAAGGAAAGTGTCTGGGAGAGGTGTGAGAGACAAATTGACTCATAGACAGATGGAACAGTCTTTCAAATAAGCCAGAAAACAGGAAGGAACACCCAGACAGACAAACAAAAAATAGACATACAGCCAGATAATGAATGTTGGCTGTAAGACTAAATGAAAACAAATGTTCTTCTCTCTACTGTCCCCTTCCGTTCTCCCCTTTTCATTTCTCCAACAGAAACTCTAATAATGAACTGTTTTCAGTGTACAGAGAACACCATATATCACTGTCAAAAAGGTGTCTGCTTGTTAAGTGAATAGAGCTTCTATACAAGTGTGTGACTGTGCGTGTGCATGTCGCCACAAGACAAGGGCAAATTTGACTTGACCTCGTCACAGCTGTTAATAACGCAGCCTTGCCCCAACCTTCAACCCCGAAGAAAGAGACATACAGAGACAGAAATGAGGTCTCCGAAATGACAATTCTTCTGTGTAACAAAGGGATTGTTTACCATTGAACATTTATGTTGTTTAATTGCCTGTACTATTGGACAAATCTTTGTCAGTTCTCCAAATAAGTGGCACAATAGAACCTCTACCACAACACATCCAGGGGATATGTAGCTCATTAGCCCTGCAACACACACACACACACACACACACACACACACACACAGTGTGTGCTGTATTCTGTGCAGGAAATGACTTGTTGACATCCTGATTCTGAATGATGCCTCCTCTCCCCAAGGATAATGGATCCTAATGAGAGAGGGGGCAGAGAGAGAGAGAGAGAGAGAGAGAGAGAGAGAGAGAGAGAGAGAGAGAGAGAGAGAGAGAGAGAGAGAGAGAGAAAGAGATGGAATTTTAGAAAGACAAGGTCAATAGAAAAGTACACTGGGTAAAAAAAGGGACTGGATGAATTAGCTGCAGAGACAATTAGGAGTGTTTGAATGAAACGAGAACACCCTGCGAGCACTTAATGGGATTACAATGTGGAGGGAACATTGATCATTTTGAATACTGCCAGAATGAAACACTACCAGACATGGATGTCTGTGCTCATTTGTGCCGACTAAATGGGGATTGTACTTATTAAGGCAGGAATAGGATTTTAAAAACATCACACGTGGCAATTACTCAGATTTCTAGTTACATTAATCGATGCACTTCCTTATTCTTTCTAAACCATAAGATCTTCTACATATTTTAATGAATTTCTTTTTTCTCTGCCTGACTTTCAGATATTTGTTTCTTTCACAAGAAAAATATACTATACAGGATAAATATAAACCAAGGACAGTTACAGTATACGCTCACTCATGCACACTGAAAGCGATGTGGTTCCTTTCTGGTCTAGTCGCATACAAACTGCATGACTGACTGCTCTCATGAAAGCTTTCCTTCTTCCAATGGATACATTTAATAACATGTCCAGAGCCTGTCTGTGTGTCTGATCATCCAACAATGGTCCTGATGTTTTAGTGGCTATAGCTATAGCTCCAGTTCCAAACTCTTTCTTGGACGCCCACTAGTTCCTGAAAATCAAGACCAAAGAGTGTGATGTTGAGACATTTTCCTGAGAAATATTTTACTGATTCATTTCTGAGAAGCCACAGCTCTATAAATCTCCCACTTCCCACGCATTTGGCACATTGTGGCTCTAATTTGAAAAATGGCTTAAAAATAACCTTCTAAGTGTAAGTAGGCTAGGTACAGCAATGTTGATAGTTATATTCTATTTAGGTATTTGGGCCCCAGTAATACCAACATTGGTACCCCATGTGCTGTAAGGGGATTATATTTCCTGCTTAATGATATTTCTCTTAGTCAGTTACTTGCTGACTGAATTGACCCATCCTTCATTATTAGTATCGTGTACCATGTTACAGAAAAATTACAGTAAATGTAGATAATGCCATCCCTATTCACTATGTCTATTCAATTCATTTCAAGTCCATTTAGTCTGGCTGAGTGTACTGTAGTTTACACAGGCTGATTATATTATAGGGTGACATATAATCTATTGACATCAAATACAACTCTGGTTCCAGACCGGCCACACTGGTAGGAGCTTTGAGAACCAGAAACACAACTTCAGCTATATCACACATTAACCAACCAACAAAGTTACACATATCTCTTGTTTAATCTCACACACACACACACGCACACACGCACACACGCACACACACACGCACGCACACACACGCACACACACACCCACACACACACGCGCACATACACACACACACACACACACACACACACACGCACACACACACGCACACACACACATGCACACACACGCACACACACACCCACACACACACGCGCACATACACACACACACACCCACACACACACGCGCACATACACATACACACACACACAGCTTCTGGCTCTCCACTCATAGCTGGGGTGACAGCTCTGATGAGGTTAGCAAAAATTTCACTTCCTTCCTGTTTTTAGTAACCATGGTAACATCAAGGGCCCTTCTGTCACTGTCAGAAGGACTGGGCCAGAGATTATTTTTATCTGCACTTCCCCTTCCCTCCGCCTCATGTAACAAGCTCATCTGGTCTCCCACCGGAGGTAGACTAGATATTCGTTTAAAAAATAGAAAAGGGACGACAACAAGATTAATGACTGTGTGTATTCATAAAACATATACAGTATTATGAATGGTAGACCTCCACCTCAATGGTTCTCAAAGCAGGGGACCTATGAGGGTACATAGAATTACTTCAAAGACTTCTTACATATTATCTTTTCTGTCTTTGTGTTAGTACAGTTAAAACATCTCTAGTTCTGAAAATCTGACAAGACTGTAACATGACCTGATGGTAAAGCACACATCAGTGATTACAGGCCTGCATTTAATCTAGTTTAAGGTTATTTATAATGTAATCCATTAATGTACAGCTTGTCTTTCCTAATGTTATATTGCAATAGTAATTGCATTTAGTCAATGTTTTATGGCAGCTTTCTCTTTCACACAAGTTGAGTGTCTTTCCATTGATAAAAGGTATTAGATCCTTGCAGTCTAACTCACCTGGGTGCAAGTGATACTGCTATAGCAGCTCTGGCCTACATACTTTACTATGCAGTAGATGTGAGCTTTCAGGTCATGAATGAACAAAGAAATTAATGAATGGTTAAATTAATTAAACAACCAATAGGTACAGATTCACAGCACACATGGATTGCATCCATCACCAATAGTTTAGTGTTTAGTGTTAGTGATTATTATCGATATCGTATTTAGAGACTTTGATTATTTTTTAAACAAATTTAAACAAATTTCTCTTTTAAACAAATGAGAAATAAACCACATTCACTTATTTTGTGGCAACCTTGACCATAATTGTACTTCATTAGCACGATATAAAGAGAAGTTTACAATTGAGCACAAACAGTTACGCATACAAAATTATACCCACATGCTATCGAAGCTCCTCTGAGACCAGGTTACTGTGAAAAGAGTATCATGCACTTTGAACTGTGTGGTTTATTTACAGTTTTCTCAAACTACTTTATGTTTACTGTAAATGAATGCCAAAAGGCTCACTAAATGGACAAAAGAGCTGATATTCACTATTAACTATACTACATAGTCTGTTAGACAGACCGACAGACAGATATTTTCCCATAGTTCATAGTTTTCTTTGCACACACACACATACTGTACAAACACATACTAAGCTGCCCGGGCACTGATGAGTTAAAATCTCAACTGCACGTTGGCTGTGGCGTACTAATCACCTGTTGTTACTATTTAACTTGTGGCCGGATGTAAGGGGCACTTATCAGCTTGCCAGCTGGACACCTCGCCTTATCTGGTGTAATATTACACTGGCTACGCAGGGACAGCACCGGGGGGAAGGGATATGCACAGAGAGGAATGGAGAAAGTAAAAAAGGCAGAGGGCAGAGTTGAGCTGTGGGGTTGCAAGATGGTTGCAATATTAGTGAAGATTTTTTTATTGTTTTCACTAATATTGGAGGATTGAGAGAGAGAGAGAGAGAGAGAGGGAGAGAGAGTGCAGAGAGTGTATGTGCATGTGTGTGTGTGTGTATGTGTTCAGAATGTACAGTAGTCAGTATAATGTATGTAGTAATGTACTGTAGTAGTAGTAATGTACTGTAGTAGTAACTAATGTACAGTGGAATGTACTGTCGTCTCTAATCACTATGTTTTTTTTAAACTACACATTCATTGTCTTTTCTCTGCTCTAAAGTTACACTATGCCTTCACCCCTTCATTTCAACTTTAAAACTAGTCAATTCCTTGGATCAGTAGGCTGCTTTGATATGTTTATTTTTGATGACAGTAATGCAATGTTATTAATTTGTGATGTGCAATGTGATTAATTCTTGGTATTTTTGGGGTATTTCTGGCAATATTACATTTGTCAAAAAATGAGGTCAAGACAATGTGTATGTAATGAATGTGACTGTGGCCTCTACTTGACTTTCACAAAGGGGTAAAGACCACAAGATAAGAACTGGCGGCATATGTTTGCTAACCAAGGAGGAGCAAAGTCAAACATACACATATTGCACATTCTCTAAGCTTAGGCAGGCCCACGAAGGATCAAATGTAAATTAATTTTGAAGTGAATTTTAAATAGAAATGTAAACTACATTCATGTGAATAGAACAGATTTGAATTGAGTATATCTTGTTATTTTGCTGATGTCTGGTGGTTAACGAACAACAAGGAGCTCTCAATTATATAACAAATATTAAGTTAGGTGAAAATGGTACTCTGCTGCCGTGTGTGTATGTGTGTGTGTGTGTGTGTGTGTGTGTGTGTGTGTGTGCGTGTGTGTGCGTGTGTGTGTGTGTGTTTGTCTGTCTGTCTTTGTCACTGATAGCCTGTACGTTTTTATGTTTCCTGTCTACCTCTCTATGACG
>JAODUG010081208.1:0-12678 GCA_027564795.1 Aphredoderus sayanus
AGGGAAGTTTGGGGTTCCCTGCTGGAGCTGCTGCCCCAGCGACCCGACCTCGGATAAGCGGTTGAAGATGGATGGATAGTCATTGGCCGATGTGTGTGAATACAGAAGAAAATAATAGTACTGTAAAGTAGATTCAATCATGAAATAAGGTTGTGGGATGATTTTTAAAACAGAAAGGATATGCGTGTATGTAGGCAAGCTACACACAACTTATTTAGCAATCCCAGGATCCCAATTGGTCGGTCCCTGGACCCTAGCTCGATGTTTTTGAAACAACCACTATAGTGGGCCGATGTGCACGTGTTTCAGGGGGAGGAACCTGGGAGGGACACATGTGTAGCCTATATGAACCTTGTAGGGAGGAAAGTAGCAGAGCTGTCTTTAGGCTCTGGTACAGAAGAATGTGAGAAGCTCTAATGCTCTAATGTGTGCAGAGGGATGGGACACGATCTCTGAGTTGCAAACAAAAACTGGACCGGTTTCAATCACAACCCGATTATTGTAATCTAGCAAGTGACATTCTTCCAGTGCAGACTCAGTCCCTGTCTAATTATACAGTTTTATGATAAAATATGACAATAACGGAAGTTATTGGTTACCTGATAATTGAATATACAATCCTAACAATATACATTTGGCTTTCATATTAGCATTTGATTTTCTTGAGTGCTAGGTCTGCTCGCAAAGACTGTATTACAACTATGGCGAATGTGGATTGGTACTGAAACAAGGAAACGATACGTTAGACTGCCTCCCATTGGCTGATTGAAGGAGAATGACGCGGTTCAAAACCCAATAGTAGGCTGCCACACTTTGGATAGTATGAGAGGCCCCGGTAATGCACATCCTTACCTCCGCCTCCAATCCTTTCTCTTTCTTTATCGAATAGTCCGCACTGTCTTTAGCGTTTGGAAGAAACCTTACGTTACCTGCTTTAGGCATAGTTCTACAGCCACGATTATAGCACGCTACTAAAATGTTGAGGTTAATCTTTCTCGGTTTTCTTGCCGGGTTTACCCAGGCTAGTGATGTGCTAGAATACACGGATGACGATTTTGACAGCAGGATCGGAGATCACGATCTTATTCTGGTGGAGTTCTTCGCCCCTTGGTAAGCCGTGCAGTAGTTTGCATAATATGGCCGTGCTATGAAAATTATTAAAAATGCATGACACCTTTTCCAACTTGTTAGTTTATGCGTGATACTTACGAGTTAGCCAATGCTAACTAGCTTCAAATTAGCAAGCTACTTTCTGAATTTAATAAATTTTAAAAGTCTTTACCGCGGTTATTTGACAAACATGAACTTTACTTTATTTATTTACTTTTTGTGATTACTAATTCCTCACTTAATTCCAGTTAACACAATGTCTGAAAGGACATCCTGGTGAGGTGTACTGTATTGGCTAGTTACTGTACTTTTGTCTAGCGTGTTGGCTGTTGGTGTGTAATGGCGGGTTAATATTACATTTATTTAGTTGTCTCAATTGCATGCAAGTTAGCTTGACGCGTTTTGTGCTTTTCTAATTGTAAAAAGGTCAAGGTGTGAGTTAACAGAAATTACTTCCGAATGGGGTTCGTTACCAAGGAACTTTGTGGGGCTTGGCCTGTCTCTGTTGTAATGTCCTGATTTGCTGGTGAAGTTCTGGTGGCCACATATGATTGGCCCCTGTGAACTGTTATGTTCAGGTTGATCAAAGATGATAGTTTTATATATATTATATTATATTATAAACAATATCGAACTCCTTGATATAACCTGCCAAATTAGTGTATTAGTAGTATTTTTAGTTTTTTCCCCATTTGATTAAAATTCTAGAATAACTATTGGGAGTCAAAGTAGACCATACTATTTAAGGCACACTTATTTATTTTACCATCAAAATCCCTTAATCGCTGCTACAAACGCTACTCTGAGATAACGTCTGACAAGATACTGCCTGCAGGAAATGTGGAAAATGGTGATATCAGAACCATTTCTATATTCTTTTAATGTTTGGTTTCAGGTGTGGCCATTGTAAAAGACTTGCACCAGAATATGAGGCAGCTGCCACACGACTGAAAGGCATTGTCCCATTGGCCAAGGTATTATTTGTCTCAAGTTGCTTCCCTGATGGGAACACGCTTTCACACATTATCCCTGAAGGCAATAGGAGAAATGCTGTGTTTTCGTTTATGTTTACTCAATTAGGTTGACTGCACAGCTAGCACTAACGTCTGCAGCAAGTATGGAGTCAGTGGCTACCCCACACTGAAGATCTTCAGGGACGGAGAGGACTCTGGAAGCTTTGATGGCCCCAGAACAGCAGGTACTGAACTCCAGATAACACCAGACTAGACCTGGTTGTAATACCATAGCTGCTTGAGTGTGGCCCATGCAAACGTTAACATGTACACCTGTCTTCCCACTTCTCTTCCTGTGGTTGTTCTCCTGTTTACATTTGTTTTTCTCCATCTTGTGACTCTGTTACTCACATTTCTGCATCTGCCCGCTAGATGGCATTGTCAGCCACCTGAAGAAACAGGCTGGCCCAGCCTCTGTGGAGCTCAAGGATGATGCTGATTTTGAGAAATTCATTACCGACAAAGATGCGAGTGTTGTTGGTGAGTTGTTCACATTATGGTGATGTATTTCTTTATATTTCAGTCAACCTAATAAATTGTTGTATTTATTTAAAAACCACATAAGAGGTATTGACTGACTGTGTGATGACTATTGTGACTGGTACTTGGAAACAATCCCCTCTTCCACACAGGCTTCTTTGCTGACAGTGGAAGCACAGCTCAGGCAGAGTTCCTAAAGGCTGCAAGTGCCCTGAGGGAATCCTACCGCTTTGCACACACAAACTCTGAGGCCCTCCTCCAGAGCCAGGGCATTGAGGGAGAGTGAGTGTCCATTGTGGTTTACATATCAAATGCATCGTTGTCTCTGGCACATGAGCTTTAATTAGCAGAACTACATTAATCCCTGTGTGGAACTACTGAAAGATTAATGTGCCTCTAAAAGGAATCTGTGGACTATGCAGGAGCTTGGCTGAGCTGGGTAGGAGAGTGACCTTTGCTCTGTTGTCTTTACAGGGGAGTGGTTCTTTTCCGGGCCCCACGGCTCAGCAACAAGTTTGAGGAGAGCACTGTGAAGTTCAGTGAGGACAAGTTCACAAGTAGCAAGGTCAAGAAGTTCATCCAGGACAACATGTGAGTCATTATTTACTCAACTGGCCTCTTGGCTGCCATCTGCATACATGCCTTTGTCTTTGCCATTAGTGAGGATGGCATCCTTGTTTTTCCAACACTGCCATGCTATGCATCAGTAGCCTATGGCATACATATTGTCTTTATTTATTTAATGTGATTTTTTTAAAGTGATTTAAATGGATAAACAATCACAGCAGATTGACAACTATGTGTTGTGTAATTTTGCAAATGACCTGCTAATATTGATTATTGGGTTTATTTATTTTTTCAAGGCCAGTCAGTTACCTTCATTAGCTGTGCATGTATGTCTAGCAGGGCCTATGTTGTCTGACATTTCTCTCTGAAATAATTTCCTGCTGTCCCTTTCCACAGCTTTGGAATTTGCCCCCACATGACAGATGACAACAAAGATCAGCTGAAGGGGAAGGACTTGCTTGTTGCCTACTACGATGTGGACTATGACAAAAACCCCAAAGGCTCCAACTACTGGAGGAATAGGTAGACTATGTTCATTTGCCAGTTTGATTAATTCCCAACAATGTGCTAGTATAATAATTAATTTCCTACATGGAAGCCTGTAGACTGTAATGGAGATTTACCCTTATTTACTTTTTAAAGGTGACTTTTTTTTTTACTTGTACTGTACCTGTATTGACAAATGACTAGCTTCACTGGGGTTAGTCATTGGACTTCAGTCTCCCAGGAAAAAGAAATAGACCTGACCAAACAAATGCAAGATTGCTAAATCATGTCTTACTGCCTTTTCCTTCTTTTAGTGATTTTGGTTATACAAATGTATAAATATACAAAGTATTTATTGATAACTGGAACTTGCATAACTTGTTCAACAGGGTAATGAAGGTGGCCAAAAGCTTCCTCGATCAGGGGAAGACGCTGAGCTTTGCTGTGGCCAACAAGAATGTGTTCAGTCATGACATTGCTGAGCTGGGATTGGATGCCAGCACTGGGGATCTGCCTGTAGTTGGCATCCGTACTGCCAAAGGAGACAAATATGTCATGAAGGAGGAGTTTAGGTAAGAGTTTGAAATCTGCTGTGATTTATTTAGCACGTTGTTTTCTTTTCTTTTTTTCCTACTCTTCTTTCTCGATGTTATCTGCAACAACATTCCTAATGCATTTTGCTTTGTCCATGTTTTTGGCAAAATGGCAACATTTTAGAGCCACTTGATAAGATCATTAGTGAGCAGATAATTTAGGTAACTGAGTGAAAAGCTCTGTTGCTTTGAAGACATTTTGCCAGATATTTTATGAATATATTATTTGAAATTAACCAATGTTCTATTTCTCAGTCGTGATGGAAAAGCCCTGGAGCATTTCCTACAGGAGTACTTTGATGGCAATGTGAAGCGCTACCTCAAGTCAGAACCTATTCCAGAGAGCAATGATGGACCAGTCAAGGTAGGACAGGCACATCATCTCAACAGATCATTACTCTGCTTAAGTCTTGTGGAAATCAAGCTTCTTTTTTTTTTTTTTTCAAATAAATGTCTCTAGATAACAACTTTCTAGTTGCTCCTATAGTTATAATTCTTTATATTGTATTTTTTTATTTACTCATCTTTCTATTTCAGGTGGTTGTGGCTGAGAACTTTGAGTCTATTGTCAATGATGACAGCAAAGATGTTCTTATTGAGTTCTATGCCCCATGGTGTGGCCACTGCAAGAGCCTGGAGCCAAAATACAAAGAGCTTGGCGAGAAGGTAAAGGAAACGAATTATTCAATATGACCTCCTATAGTATTTTCCTAACCACTTTTCCTTGACCCCAATTGAAAACGTCATAAGGTGAAGGAGAATTTTTAAGGATTTAGGAATAGACAACTGGGTGCTATGAGAATTTTGACTATACTTACTGTGCAATGTAATTATGTGACGGTGTCATGGCGCATGTTATTGACATGGGTCTGCCGTGGAGAAACTGCAGTGTTCGGAAGATGGGACTGCTACACAAACACGTCTTAGAAACTTCAACCTGTGCGTTTTCTCCCCATTTCAATAATAAATGTGGACAACCTGGTGACAATATGACTTGATGATCTCATTACCAAGGTTGGGATTTAGATAGCAGGAATATACTGCCAATCACAAACCAGAAACAAAATGGTTGTGCATTAAGACCCAATGACATTATTTGCCCACCCACAGAGCATTTGTTTTGGTCTTACATGCAGGTGTTCTACTAGAGTATGTCATCTAGTGGTAGAAAGGTCATATATTCACTTGAAGCTTTGTGCAGCTAGTTTACAATATCTTATGTTGATTAGGAACTGCATAACATATAATACTTGTGAGCTGGCCTTATTCTCATGTTCACACATTTATTGACATAAATCCCAATTTGTATGACTATGAAAATAATTGTTAAATGTATGCAAGATACAGTAGGCATAATTATACATTATGTTTATGTGACTGGCTGAAATGTTTCTGCTGCAAAGAATTATGGGGATACCATCATCTCCTTTTTGTAAAGGATTACCCAGTGTACCCAATGCTGATGGAGATGGGAAAGTAATCAGTGAATCACCTTTCCTTAGCATTTAGAAAATGTCACTGTAGTCACAATTGGCAATAATTCCTCCACCAACCATATTAATGCTGTAGGAGCTATATTGTGTATGTGTTTAGATTAGCAGGTTGTTGGTAACTAGCTGGCATATGGTAACGTGTTCCCTTTTTTTTTTTTTTTTTTTTTCTTTTCTCTTCTTCTTCTCTACTGTACTAGCTGGCCAGCGACACAAATGTTGTCATTGCCAAGATGGATGCCACAGCCAATGATGTGCCTGCCCCATATGATGTCAGAGGGTGAGTGAACATTTTATCATTTGTGACCTACAGTATGTTGTTGGCCGTGTTGAAGATTTTTAAGAAAGGAATAACTTTCTATTATTTCGTTATTAAAAATGTCAAACATTTTAACAGTCATTGTCATAACACACAGTGGAAAGAGTTGTTCTAAATCATAATCGGTGTGTTAACCTGACAATTGTTTTTTAGGTTCCCGACAATCTACTTTTCCCCAGCTGGACAGAAGCAGAATCCAAAGAAATATGAGGTGAGTCTTGGCACCAGCGACCTTTTTACCTACAGTGAAAACTATACATCCCTGGCCTCTGTTGCCTGAGCTGTGCATGTCTGCTGCTTACATCCCATTCCCTTTCTCCTCCAGGGAGGTCGTGAGGTGAGCGACTTCCTCGCCTACCTGAAGAAGGAGGCAACTAATCCTCTGGTCGCACAGGAGGAGCCCAAGAAGAAAAAGAAGAAGACAGAGCTATAAAAGCTCCTAACTGGAACTCGACATCGCCCTCCAACCCCATCACCCCTGCCCCGTCCTCGGGGAGTCCTTACTGAAAGAACTAAATTATATTCCAGTTTCGTAGTGAACTACCAAATGCTCTGAAGCCAAGTCACCAATGACGCGGCCCTTTCTTGGATCCTCCTCTGCTGTGGGAGCACTGTGGATGGTGGACATATGTGGTGGCCAGGGCCTGCCTGACCTGGAAAAAAAAATATTGTTTGGGAAGAGGGACAGTTTTCTGAAATTTTACATTTATTTTCCCCTGGTCAGTCTGCTACACCTCAGACTGAGGCACTTTGGTTTGTCGCAAGATTCTCTAATCATCTGTCACTTTGACTGTCTTCTGAACGAAGGGTGTTGGTTATGGTGAATTCTCTTTTTTGTTTTCTTGTTTTGTACCACATCTGTGTTTTTGTACATGTGGAAGGATCGTGAAATAAAAGGCCCACGAAACCCAATACAACAGAAATATGGTGGAGTTTCCTTCATGCTGGCTTGCTATTTGGAGATTTGGAAGAAATTCAACACTTGGATTCTTTTAGCCTGACATATTGACCCACTTATTCTATACTATGTCAAACTCACTGTCACAATGATTGCACTTGTATACTTGCATGACTGCTGCTTCCACTATTGTTTATTCTATATGCAACATACAAATCACCTTTTTGGGTGGGTGGTTTTCTGGTGAAACAAAGCTTAATTCTTCAAAAGCACTTCCTTGCAAAAATATTGAATCAACATGGTATTCTATAAAGCAGGATCTCGTTTTGCATTTATAGCCACAATACTGTTTTGCTTAATGCAGTAGGTACTATTGTAGCCTGAGGTTAAACATAGACTACAAGGTCAACTTTATCCCACAGGGAATATTTATGAAAAGAGGCTACACCAACAAACACATCTTTACGGGCAATAGAATGTCCTGTGCAGTGTTGTCAAAATACATTCTGCTATATTGTAAATACAGGCCAGGAGCCAGTTGAGGTGGTTTGGGCATCTGTTAGGGATGCCCAAACTACCTAGGGAGGTGTTCCAGGCACGTCCAACTGGGAGGAGGCCTCGGGGAAGACCCAGGACAAGGTGGAGAGATTATATCTCCACACTAGCCTGAGAACGGCTTGGGATCCCCCAGTCAGAGCTGGCTAATGTGGCTAGGGAAAGGGAAGTTTGGGGTTCCCTGCTGGAGCTGCTGCATGATAGCGTGCATATACGAAGGTGCAAATCAGATCTAAGAATACCTGTTCGAGCCAAGGTGCTCACCGCTCATTTAGATGTTATGCATTGTCAGCAGTGCATATGGGGTCTCTCTGCACGATAAGCACACTGGTTTGAATCCACATGAGGTTAAACCTCAGGTTGTTTTGTTTTAACAGTCTTTTCGAGAGTATTTGGGCCAGTAAGTGCATTACTACTCCAATCCAGTAGGTTTCCTCACTTGTAAATCATGCTACCGAAAGTTACCCAAGGAAGAAAAAACAGCCAATCGTTAATGAGCATCGTGGACTTGTCCTGACATGATCATCATCGCACATGTGCTCCATGAAAAACTAGTAAAAGGTGATTATACATTATTTTTCTTTTAAACTTCTCACATTTAATGGGGCGTGTGTTGGCACGTACTGTATAGCTAGTGTTTTGTCGATTGTCCTGACGCGGATATTGTTCGCTAGTTCCCGCTGGTCAAGATACTGTACCCTGCCAGAAGACATATTTTAGATGAAGGGAGTCACTTTCTTGCTCGGATATGTTTTTCTAACGTCCAGACAGTACTGTACATTACTGTAGAGAATATAATGTAGCTGTTTATCTCCCTAGAACTAATAAGACATATGAACGTGGTATTTGGTTTTTGCAGATATGATTTTAGGGGCTGCAGAAAAATGGCAGAAAGTACGCATAGAAGTAAAGGATCAAAACCCAATTCATGGGGGCTTCTCAACAACTATAGGTATTTATGCCGAAAAACGATGACCCTTAATGCAACTGAAAACTCAAAAAACTGCAGAAGACACCATTGGAATAGCAGCACTGTCAGCTTGAAAAGAAAACAAACTGAAAACCTTGGAGAAAAGTTACACACAACTAAAAAACAGCCAGTGTATTCAAGACAAGACTCTCAAATCAAAATTGAGACACTTGCTGAAGAAAGAACTGAGGAAAAGCTGCTTATACCTTGCCAGGCCAAAGTAGCAGACCGCCAGGGTTTGTCCTCCATTCTCGGGGACATTTGGGAAGTGGACAGTGGCTTCTCCTCAGAGACGAGTCCCCCGGCCAGTGGGCGAAGCTCGCCTTCCCTCTGCACATGGCAGGCCACCGTGGTGTCCCTGGACTGTGAAATGGTGGGCACTGGCCCCGGAGGGCAGTGTAGCGAGCTGGCCCGATGCAGCATGCTGGACTACCATGGCAACATCCTCTATGATAAATACATCCGGCCCTGCCAGCCTGTTACAAACTACAGGACTCGCTGGAGTGGCATTCAGCGACACCACCTCCTGAACGCCATCCCGTTCTCAGAGGCCAGGGAGGAGGTAGGACCAGCCGCATTAGACGCAGTCACCTCCTGTCTGGTTGTGCACCCACCATGTTCAGCACATTATATTAAACCTTTTGTTCAATTCTCAGTCTTTCCTGAATTCACAATGCCTTTTAATCATAACACATAATTAGTTATATGATGTAATGCAATACAGACTAACAAGTTTACTCTTGCCATGCACTCTATCTGCTACATGTTAATATTAAGCTGTCTTCTCTAGATCACTGGTATACTGATGGGAAAGGTGGTAGTGGGCCACTCTGTTTACAATGACTTCATGGCTTTGGACATGAACCACCCCGCTCACATGGTCAGGGACATTAGTAGCATGAATCTCCTCAGAAAAATGGCTGGCTTCCCCTCCAATCGCTGTGTCTCCCTCAAGATCCTGGCTAATAAGCTGCTCAGTAGGAGAATTCAGGTGAGAAAGTGTGATTGTGCGTGCACTTGTATGCACGTGTGTGCTGGGGCCCAATGAAGCCCTTATTAAGTAGCATAAAATAACTTCAAACCAAGAATGCTAACCTTCTCTGTAGCACTATTATCACAGTCTTGTGTTTGTGTTATTACAAAGACAGGATTACATTGCCCTCTCTTAATTGCTCTCGAATGTTTTAAGTGTCTTTAAAATGTTTCAAAGACTTCTGATGTATATGGTCCCCCACAAATCAGTCTAGTCTAGTTCAGTTAACAGAATTTGAAAGAAATAAAATGGTGTAGCTTTGACATCTAAACATTTCTATATTTACGACAGCTATCTATGATTGTAAATGAGTGTAAAATTGGGTATCTTTTATCAGTTTTGTTACATACATGAAGATCTATTGCTTTGCAAAACCTTGGGTGAGAGCAGCTACATTGTTAAATATCACAATATTGATACTTGGGAATCTTGAGTGAATGGGAAAAAACGTGTATACGCTGTATACGTATGCATGCAGAGGCCCCATTGTCTACTGCATGGTTCTGGGGAGCCACCTTTTTTTTAAGGTGGTAAGCTATTGTAAGCTAATTGTGTAAACACATTTTGTCATAGTCACTAAATATGTCCTCACAATCTGTTAGCTAACCGTTCTCTGCTTGCTTACTTCTATACAGCCCTGCTCCATAAGGAACATAAAAAAAGTGGTGCAGACCACACACGACACCAGTATCCTAGCCTTCACAATGTGTTTCGAAATGTTTGGGGAGGAGCCTTTGGGGGAGCACCCTATGGCATTGAAGGGAGAGGTTTTGCTTAGAGTTCTAATTTAGCAGGCGTTCTTGAGAATGACTGACTGTGTATACATTTAATAATACACCGCGCTCCTTTTAAGGTAGCCATGTTTGCACTTCCCTGGTTATACAGTAGTATAATGACTAGGTTCTCCTGCACAGGCCGGTAGGAGAGGCCACTGTTCTGTGGAGGATGCCCTGGCTGCCCTAGACCTCTACAAGCTGGTGGAGCCAGAGTGGGAACAACAGCTGCAGGAGATGTTGGGGGACCAGGCCCCTGTGTCTGCTGACCACTACATGCAGGACGAGTACTGGCCAGACCACCTTGCAGAGGGCAGCCAGTAAGAGGCATGGAGGGCCACCGCATGGAAGCAAGGGCTATTAACCAGGGACGTCGTAACCTGGGTGCGATGGCTTTAACAGAAAGTGGTGGTATACTGATAGTGAACTTAAAAGTCCCCATTACAAGATCTTATAGACCAGGATTTTGGGGGGGATGCAAAGCATAATAAAGGTATTGAAACTGTAGAGGTAGCACTTTTAAATCTAATATAATTCTACCTCTTGGTGGTTGACTTTTGAATACATGCATGTTAACGTATTACTTCAAATTGTGTTTGGACATACAGAGGATTCACTGTGGACAAAATGTAATTGGCCATTGTATTGCTTGGACACCTGCTTTTATTTAGGTTTTGCTGTGCAAGTGCCAGTGAAACCTATGTTTAAAGGTTTGCTTCTGTACTTCAATTATGCAGTAATAGTTCTTGAAGGGGACATGTATTAAGTACTTGATTAGGATGATGTTTCTATGTTGTGTAGTATCATAAGATGCTCTACTGTGCCCAAATACAAAAATAAAATGAGAATCCCCAAGGCAGTTTGGTTTATTTATTCAAAAGCCCCAGCTGTGTGGAGTACATGTCTATAGAGGTTTGTAGGTTTTGAAACCTTTAGTGGTTTGTTTGTTGAGTGAGCCTCTGGAGCTCTGTCCTGGTTTGTGTTGACTGTATGAGTAACTTAAATATATGCAATGTATGTTCTCTGTTCTCAAGACAAATAAAATCTGGAGCCTTCTGATAATCCGGATCAAATTGTTCAATGCTGTATTGAACAATTCAAGATCTGGGCTTGCCAATATATTCTGTTCAATTGGTAATGACTGAATTCTGTTAGTGTTTCAAGACTTATGAGTTGAACAATACAGCATGTTGTAAGTTACCAGGCCTGGTTGATTTGTCACAGTAGATGGATCATCCATAGTTTTCCTATTTCATAGTTTTCTTATCGGTACTTAAGTCACTTGTATTACACATGGCCTAATGACTCAGGCCATTACAGCGCCTGGCATTGTGCAGCCAATCCACCGGTTAGTTGCCTAGACCTCGTCACTGAGCGGATCAGGCCAGATTTATCCGATTTATGGTCATTGGTTGCATCAGGAGTTAAACATCTGTTGATCATATTAAAGCCACCAGGGTCTTAAAGAGAAAGTATTTCACAATTTTCTTAACTGTTGGTGTACCTTTTCCCCAAACACTAACATATCCTCTCTCACCCAGAGCTGCAGACTACAGTAGTCTTATGAGTGTGCTATTTTTATAAAAGAATGTATTTAAGCAAAATGTTTTCCATCAAAATTAATGCCTGTTTGGCAGCTACTTGTAGGTAGACCTATATAACTGATTTGTTATACAATAATGATTCACTATGCTACTATTTGCTATAGTGAAAATACAAAATATTACGTGTTGTTTCTCTGGAAATACACGTGATTCTGTATCTGATTTTGTAACATTGGTGCTTAACCCTCCTGACGCCCTTAAAATATAGTCTTGAACCACCAGGTGGTGCCATCTGATTGTGTATGATTGTATGGTTCTTTTTATTTTCATTGCAGTGTGTATTTATTTGTGTTGTTTTATGTGCCTTTTAACCCTCCTGTTGTTCCACTAATCAACAATGGAGACATCCTTTATTTCATTTGTTTGGTCAAGTACTTGTAATGGTTGTATTTAAACAACCAGTTACTGTTAGTATTTATAGTGGGTGTTAAGGTTAATTATTTGTGTTGCAAAACTAATCCTTACAGGGAATAGTGATTTGGGTTCTGTGTTTTCTGTTTACTGATATGTCACTTAAGTGTAAATCCACAGAAGAACTACTCAGTAGTGGAGGTTGTCCTGTAACCTCTTCCCTATATAGTATACATATAGCATTACCCAGTATTACCCATCGCCCAGTGTGGCATGGCTGGACCTTTAACATGGCAGCACTTTCACCATTCACAAAGCATCCACTTCCCTCCCCCCACCCTCTTCACGCCTCTCTATGATGTTATTTAACCCTCGTAATGTACTCGTAATATAGTATTTAGCCACACGGCGGCGCCATCTGATTGTGTATGATTTG
>JAODUG010081219.1:0-12677 GCA_027564795.1 Aphredoderus sayanus
CTCTCTCTCTCTCTCTCTCTCTCTCTCTCTCTCTCTCTCTCTCTCTCTCTCTCTCTCTCTCTCTCTCTCTGTCTGTGGTTTAGTGACAAGCTTGTAGGCATGCTCAGTTAGGTAGCTCCTGTTGCCTGCTGAAGTCAGCTATCTGTTGGGAAATAAGTGGCTTCACACTCCAGCTTTGACAAATTCACACAGGGTTTAGGGCCTCTTGGCAAATGCCTGCGCATTGAGCGATCAAATTACTGCTTTTTAGTCTATCTTCCACAGAAATGCCTCCTGGAGAGACTTAGCACCAGGACAATGGGCCACCTCAGCACAGAGGGAGTAGGGGGCAAGCGAGAGGATGGGAGGGAGGGAGGGAGGGAGAGGGAGTGAGCATGTTCACCAAGCATCCAGCAAATAGGACCTGTCATTAATGTGATGGAAATACACTCAAACAATAGACTTCATTTGATCATTTGAGGGCATTAAAAGTTCAAGAGTAATCATTATAAGACAAGAAATGTATCTTTTCTTTACTTCGTGGTGGAGATACAGTACTTAAGAACTTATTAAAAGGATTTCACATAAAGGGAATCACCCGCTTGAGCTTTGGAACAGCGCTTTTATTCTGGCATGTACTGTAATTGCAACCAAATTACAATAATTGTGCCAATTAAAGTAATCCTGAATGAAGAGAGTGTCATCTTAATGTTTTTACTACTTGGGATAAAGTCTCTCTAATCAAGAATGAATTGCCTTGCTACGTATTCACTTGGAGTTTCATTAGTCGAGGGGGGCATCTGTGGAGTGCCTGGCCTCAGACACTGGTCCTTAGAGAGGGGATTGTTCAGGGAATTAAAGCGGAACCCCAGAAAGGAGGCTGAGAAATGGGAATTATATAATTTATTTTGTGGGAAAAAATACAAAAAGAGTTAAGAGAGAATGATTTACTAAAAAAACTGCAATAAAACCATGGAAGAATAAAATAAAAAAACGACTAATTTCTGAGGGAAAATAGACAATAAACAAGTACTGCAGCGCTACTCAGAAACAGATCAGTGCTTATGAAGTTATCAAAAAAAAAAATATATAAATGTATAAATACATGGCACATGGTAAAAAACTAGAGGGGTGGTTATACCACACTAAAAAAAGTCTATTCTGAGTTAACAGGCATTTCTTGGTGCATTGCTCAGTTGGTAGGGTGCGCTACACACACACACACACGCACACACACACCCCTTCCTGTCCCTGTTGTATTGTGGGCACAGAAGGGTTAAGTAAAGAGACAGAAGTGTAAAAACTACTTTTTCTAACTAGCTCAGTGCTGCATTATGTTTCCTATGGTGTGTGAATGTGTGTGTGTGTGTCTCAGGGTCTGATTAATTACACTGATTCTCTGAGGAGTTGGGCTGACATATGCTCCTGCTCTGGTGTCACAAACTAGGTGTGTGGGTGTGCACGTGTGCGTGTGTGTGTGCACATCTATGTGTGTTGCATGTGCACTTCATGTGCCGGGTTTATGTGCGATCTGATCTGTTTACATGTGTACGCTCAATCGCATACGCTTTTAGTGACAAATTATGTCTACGTGTCTGTTGTTACTGTGTGTAATAGCGTGTGTGCGTGTGTGCGCCTGTGCGAATTTAGTTTGGCTGTGTACATTTGTGTTTTCTCACAACTATGTGTTTGTGTGTGTATATATTTGTACATGTTTCAGTTCCAGTTTGTACGTGTTATGTTACAGTAGACAAGCATGTGTGTGTTGGGAAAGATTAATGCGGGTGGTGAGTTTGTGTGCGTGTGTTTATCCATGCCCATGTATGCGTTAGTATGCGCTTGTAAGTGTGTGTGTGTGTGTGTGTGTGTGTTGAAGAGGAGATTCAGGTGCGGTGCCAGGAACACACTCTTGCGTGCAGCGGGGGCATCCTGGCACAGACAGGGCACCAGATGTCAGAGAGTAGGGCAGAGCAGGAACCTGTGTGTGTGTGTGTGTGTGAGTGTGTGTAAGATGGCTGAACATGGGATTTGGATGTCCAGGAATAAACTTTCAGAGGGGCTGACTCTGCACAAGTAGCCCCTGTGCATCACGGCGCTGATGAAATGACCTCCTGACGAGAGACATCGGGTCCAATCTGTTTACCCTGTCATAACATTCTCTCATTCATCCTTCTACTTAACACGTTCAAAACAAAAGAGATCTTCAAATTCAGAAAAACTGAAATATTAAACACTGAAACTAGATGATTACCATGTTGACGGCACGGTATCCTAAAAGATACTGTCCCTAAACCGAAAAGGGGTTTTTACCCCTCCACATTGACCTGGAAATGCTACTATAAGTAGCTAAACTGTTTTCCTGGGGCAATGTTAATGAAATAAAATAAAATAAACTTTACCGGTAATATACATGTTCCCTTTACAGACTAGACAGGAAGACAGCTTATCTTCATTTCTGGTTCAAAGGGTTAAACAATAGCCATGTGCCAAAGCAGTTAGCATCTGCTGTAACTTAAATGTAATACAATTACTTAAAACAGAAGAGACAAAAAAAAGTGTAATACCATAACCTTTCAGGTTTAATAACCATGATCCATAAAAGAGAAGAAATATTTACTCCTGTGAAAAGACGAGACTAACAAGCTAACAATCACCATCTCTGATCTCCAGGCACCTATTTGCCAATTATCAAAAGAGAGATACTGGAAACACACTCAGAGGTTGTAAATTTGACAGCAACAAATATGAGGACCCATCCAAAATATTCCTCGTTTTCTCTTCAAGGAGAAGAGAACACTCTCTGCTTTTGTGTGCATTTCTCGCAGTGTTCTCGGCAGAACCACTGATACTAAAATATTAGGCATGCTGTTCATGTGTGTGCAAAGCACTTTTAATTGCTTCAAGCAAACATCCCCTTGAGACACTGCGACTGCTGCTACAATCCTTCCCCATCATTGGTAGGTGTAAAAATCCGTAGTCCAAATGTTAATGGAAGAAACGGCGAAGGTTATAAACCGATTACACGCATTCTCCGTCAGATTAGATGGTGGAAATCGACTGCTGCGGCAACAGGAATTAATGGTACACCGTTCCACCTTTCATCCAACGACAACATTTTGCAGCCTTGTAACAGTGTGTGTGAGATATACACACACACACCCCGCAAACGGTATTAAATCCATTGTACGGTACAATATACAACTACAGATTGAATACTTTAAAACGTGTATTTTGTGGCTTGTAAAAGACAAGAAGCTAACTAGACTGTATGTAAAGCTATAGAGAGCAGAGCAAAGGGAGCTACTGTGTACTGTAGCTTGTGACAGAGATGCGAGGGGACAATTGACCTATAAGGAGCTGACTCACCCCACATTCACTTCACCACTAATATATTCATTTAGCTCCGCTCCCCTCAGCACAGAGGAATGCATGCATTCACACACATACACACACTCAACCACTGTGTTTCACTGATAACACAACCAAGCAAACTCACACTAGCCACACATACAGGCTTAGACCTAACATAATGCAGTGTACATATCTGTATATAACCGTCACTCTGCTCAGCATAACAGCTGATAACTGATGTGTCTATATGTACGCGTCTATATGTAGACATGCGTTGACCGCGCTGCAATAGAAACATACATACTGAGGGTGAGTGCGGTTCGCCGTGACTGCGTTTTAGTGGCCTTCCATGAAACCGGGGTGACGCATGCTCAAATGAGGACAACCCAAGTGCCACATATCAGAAGAAAGAGGAAGAGACGAGCAGAGAGAGCGAGTGGTAGAGGCAGACAGGGAGGCCTGAGCCTTATCAGCAGGAGATCAGCAGAGAGATAAGGGCTCCAGGCAAGGCGTGCGTGTTTAGCCTGTTCGAGGCTTCCTGTCATCATCATTAAGGGCCACTTTCCGTCGGCCACTGCAGAAAAACAGCAGCCATTTGGAGAGATTAACAGTGAGGGGGGAGATAAAGGAAGGACAGGGCTGTTGGTCCGAAACAAGATAGTTGCTATTTTAGGTGTAACAAAATCTTGGCGTACTGGAGTCAAAGCACCTGTGAAGCCACCTGAATTCACCTCATTTGGTTTTCTGTGCCTCCTGGCTGCATGTGTAATGAAACGTGAAACACCATGTTTATTTATTTTCATAGTTACTGTATGTCCATTAAAACACATTCCACTTATGCCGGTATATGGCAGTACAGTCACAACTTTGTCACTGGTAATAGCACTCCTCCAAGGTAGTAACAGAAGTGCTGCACCCAACTAACATTCTCAACTCTCTTAATCCCTTTTATTTTTGAATGCGGAAGTAAGACGTTCGTAAGCTGTACAGATTTCTGGTAAAAAAAAAAGAAGAAAAAAAAAATAACAGAAAAGAGTGGATCATCACTATCTGAACTAGCTCATACTTTGTGCTAGCAACATTTGTAACTATTGTTGGAAGCAAAACAAGCACTGGAGCCACTTTTCTGATGGAAGCAATTGCAAATGTTTCAAAAATTCCTACAGGGGTTTGAATTTCCCACTTGCTGTATAAGAAGCACTGTACGGCAATTTGATCTCAGGCCAAAATGTGCGATGTTATTCATGATAACACACTCCCTCTCTCTCTTGCTCCTTTTCACGATAACACAGCCCACATTCTCATACCTTATAATATTTGTACCACTTAAAATGAGCTTCAGGAAAACCTGTGTTCCTCCAGCTCAGTGCAGAATAGGCCGATAAGGCAGGGGGTTGTGCTGCTGACTCTAGCAGGCCGCCTGGCTGACAGTAAGCGTCGGTGACACTTCGCGGCCGCGGGAGGCCTGGGCGCTAGTGCTTTGTGACAGCATGCAACCTTTAAAGGCCAGCTACTGATGCACCAACAGCCCACAAATCCAACGGCTCAACCCAGGCCTTAATCTCCTCCTTGTTCTCTGTGTTTTGAGAATGCCCAAACACACACATGGCAACGGACCACACACAGAAACATGCCTGAAATGTTCCTCTACGGCTGACCCTTATAGTTAGCCTCGTCCTATGCCAGGCTAGGGGGTACTTTTTGAATATAGAGCTGTGCTACGTCAAGGGTCATTACAATAATAGTTAACCTTACACATTAAGATCATTATCGGAGGCGTCCATCAACTGCTATTTCTTTTGGCATCAAGAACCACTGGCACTAACTGGCATGGAAAACAAGATCCTATACTGCCACCTTCTGGTCAATGACATTCAAATCCGGGGTTTACAGAAGGAAGGAAATACCGTAAGGAAAGAAGGAATGCGGGAAGGTAGAAATAACAATGTATGTACATGCATCTGAATGTGTGTACGTGTGCCTATTTACCTTGAAAATATTAATGAGTAATACGTGTGTGTGTGTGTGTATACCTCTCATATATAGTCTTGAGGGTGACGTGGTCAGAAACCCCTTCGGACTCTTCCAGGAACAGGATGAGCCAGGACGTTCTGTATGGCCACTCCTCTGTCAGGTTGATCCAGGAGGCCAGGCGGTCCCAGTTAAAGATAATCTGATTGGCTCGCAGCAGACGACCTGCCAGTAACATCACCATCATCATCATTGGGGATCAGTTGGCACAAGGCTCAGTCCACCACTATATGTTGAATCACCTTAGGTTGCCTAGCTAACTCAATAAACAACGCCTATATTCTATGTATAACCCTATCTGATGTTGTTCTGTCTACTGTAAACTGTGTGGCTGTGGTCTAGTGTGTACCAGTGACGGAGACTATGTTGAGCAGCCGTCTCATAGTCTGGGGGCTGATGTCACTGAACCAGTCCTCAGTCACCAGCAGCTTGGTCAGGTCAAAGGACATCTGCCTGGTCATCGTCCTCTGCATCTGCCGGCGGCGGTACGTGTCCTGGAGCGTTGCATCGCGGGAAAGAAAGGCAGGCAGACGCACACACGCACACGCACACACGCACACACAGACACAGCTATGTGATGTGACTGGAAAGGCTTCTGTTGGGAACATAACTAGACATACAGTAAATCTAGGTAGTCTGTTTCTGAGCCTTAAAGGTATAGTAAGTGATTAACTGGTTAACCTAACCATTTTGACCGAAGGACAACGAGAGAATTAACCCGCAATGGGGACCCGCAAAATACCTCTAACCTAACCCTTACCCTGGGGCGACAGGAGGGTTTTTAATACAAATTCACCAAATATCTCCTCGTGCATCGCTAGCTACCCGTGTTTTTACACAGCTACCGGAGCGTAAATAGGAACACAAACAAAGTGGTGCAGACCGCACCCCACAACACTATCCCAACCACGGCAATGCATTTCCAATGTTTGAGGCGGAGCTTCTGACGAGACACCCAATAGCATTGAAGGGAGAGGCGTTTTTGTTTTGAGATTAACAATCTTTCTCCAGAATGACTTATCTTTCAGGGCTACAAACAGATGTAATTTAAAGTCATTTTGGCCACATGTGGCGATACTGAGTAATTCAATAGTTTATTCAATCAAGCCATCTATTCCTGCCCGCTCCCTTCTCTCTGCTAGCATCCACTCTGTCCAACAGCCCCGTTGTAAAAGTTAAGACCATGAGTGCTGCTTTCCCATGGCTGTGGGAAGCCTTGTCTGAGGCGCAGAGAAATGACATCACGGCCACGTGTATTAGACCTAAACGGGGGGGAAAGGAGACTACCCTATAACTGAGAGCTAGGCATCAGAATGCCTTCGACTCAGATGTGATAGACGTGAAAGATGAGCTAAATGCTATACATGCGTGCACTTGACTTTTTATTTGTATTTTCTTTATATCCTATCCCCCTGGGATCAGTTCACTTCAGAAGACAGGACAGATAATCTGTGCACCGTCTGACGGCACGTAAACCCGGTGAATGAGCTGTGCATCGCCATCACTGGTCTTTTTCTCACGCTCCCAAACCTGGCCTAATTCCTTTCTCTCTTGGCTCCCTGATCCCTGAGCAAAACACAGCATTCTCTGTGGCTGTCAATGCAAAACAAAGAGCCAGTGTCTACAGCGCACCCGTTATTGACACAGATCCATTGGGGAACATCTGTGATGATAAAAGAGGGCTCCAAGGTCGCTCTACCAGTCTTGTGGTCTTATTCACAGAGACATATACAGATACATATGGTCCCCACTCTGCCCAAGATGAGGAGGCTGACAGTAGGGAAAGCCCTATGTGGTGGACAACTGTGTACGACATATGCATTGTCATACTGACTGTGATGTTAGATCACTGTTCCAACTGGGAATTAACATGCTGTCATTTTGCTGTCGGTCCAATAAAAATAAAAAATAAATTATAATTTGGAAATAATTCTTTATTTCACGAATCTGTTAAACTATTTAATCACATTTTCAACGTATTCCACAACAAAATAAGACAATAAAAATATATACGCTATTAAACTCATTGCAGTCAATTATGGGTTTTTAGCAAAATTACAAGCACATTACGCGACTTCTTGGAGGATCGTTGGTAATTAAACCCTTGGTTTCAGTCTGGATCCTCTATTATCTAAACAGCAATTCACGTCTTTATTTTAATCTCCACTTGCAGAGAGGGCCCTCCTTAGCGCACACTGCCAAGAAGCAGCTAGAGGAGGAGAGCAAACAAGAAGCGTGCGGAGAGAGCAAGGAGGAGGCCAAAGACAATAAAGGGGAGCGCCGCATGGATCAGGACCACAAACACACGTCAGAGCAACAAACAAACAAGCGAGGGAGGGAGGGAGGTGTGGGGGGAGGGACTGGGGGAGTGGGGGAGGGGAGGGGTCAGTAAAGAGGACCGGAGGGTCTCGCCGGAGGAAAGGTGGCAGCGATGACAGCGGCGGAGTCACTTAGGCCCCTGCCAGCAGAGCTGGTGCCAGTGTTTTGTCACGGGGACCCACTGCTGCTAGGCCCCGTCATTAGGCGGTGGCAGCGCAGCAGGGAAGATAAACAGCCATTACATCAATTACACCAGGCTCCTTGGCCGCACACGAGCATCCCTCTCTCCCTCTCTCCCTCTCTCGCTGTCTCTCTGTCTCTCTCAGCACCGTCCTGTGTGTGGGACTCAGCCCTGCCTGCTGACACAGGGCCTGCAGTGAACTCCATCAACAAGACAGCGAGGAGCGCCAGGGGGCTATCGTTTACAGTACCAGGGAACTAACAGCACTTTAATTTACTAACAGACTAATGTCAGCTGTTACTGTGCATACTGTGGGCGTGGTTTGAAAGTAGAAATAAGCCTTGTTGCAAATTTAACATGGTGCACAATGCTCTATGAAACATTTTATTGTTGTTTCCTGCTGGCTGGTGTGGTCCCGGCTGGGGTGTGAAAAGAGTCTAATTAGTGTGATGTCTGGAAAGGCGGTTTTACCCTGCGGTTGAGAGCGTTCTTGCTGTCACCCAGGCTGCTCTGGGACAGTTTCCTGTCCACATCTTCATGCCATACTAGCACAAGAGAGAGAGGGAGATAAAAGGAAGACAAGAAGGCGAGAGAGAGAGAGAGAGAGAGACAGAGAGAGAGAGAGACAGGGAGAGAGAGAGAGAGAGAGAGAGAGAGTTAATTTACGTGATGATGTTCAATAAAAACGACAGCGCCCTTGCCCTTGTCGTTGACACCAGCGTCAACAAAAACACATGCCCCTCCCACGCTCCCAGGCTAAGTGCAGTGGCTGGCACACCTCTCTACCCCTCCCCCCTGTAGAACTCTCAGACTCACACTGTTCCTAAACATAAACAGTGAGCCAGGAAGGACATTTCTGGCTGTGGGGGGGCTGCCACAGTGCAGTCGAGGACTTCACCTTTAAATGTGTAGTTTTAAATGAGCTCTGCAGGTGACACATGCATGAGTGAGAGTGTATCACCTTGGGGACCCTCTGGGGGCGCCAGATCGGCGCTGGTGGGCATGGCCATGCACAGCTTCTTGGCTGTGCTCAGGCCTCGGCTGTTGAGGAAAACAGGCAGGTGCACAATGTTCCGCATGTAGTCGTGCCCGTTGATGTTGGAGTCTCTCAGCACACTGTTGAGATTCTGGTTGATGGCCTTGATGATTATGTGGGGGTCACTGGCGAAGATGGAGATGAAGGGGCCTTTAGAGAACAGCACCCTCACCTGGTAGAGGATGGAATGGCAGATTAGCTTGTCTTTGTTCTCAATAGAGAGACGAGAGTATAAAACCCTTTTCATTCCAACCTCTACATCAGTTGATTCAACAAATAACATCCTCCACAGCTGGCTGGTTGGTCAACTGGATAACATACTTGCCCTGTAGCCTTTTAAAACTTCATAGATGGCCCTTATCTGTCAATTTCCATGTGTGTGTGACTTTCCAGTGAATTACACGGAATGATTAAACCATTATTTCCAAAAGATGAGAGCACTTGCCATACTGTGACCCTGTTCGATGTGCTATACAGCACAAATGCATTTTCATGTCTCAAAGCTGGTGTGCATTTATTTTTATACAAAAATACACACATCTGGTTCAACTCAACCATGGCTACTAACTGCATATCAAAACAGATGGATTCTGGTACAATCTACGACACGGCAACCACATCTAATAGATAAAAAAAATCATAAACATAACGTTTAACTTTATGACTGTTGTGCAAACTGATTGTCAACACCACATTTGGGGGAGGTTTCCAAACTAAGGCATACTGTCCAAGGCCAACAACCTTATGATAGGCCCACCGGTCCATAAAGCCAGCATTTGTCAATAGCTTATATCACACAGTCGGTATTCGTATTAGATAGCAAGTAAACATACGATTTGCTGTGTAGAAAATTGTTAGTTTGGTAATTTGTGTTACCCAACGACAACAGCAAATAGCCCAGTGGATTTAAGAGCAGGGAGGGTGAGTTTCTTAAAACAGAAGGTACTTTCATAGGCGGCTGGGTGGTGTTTGATGAGATGAGGAGATTACATTAGCCAACAGGAGGCAATTCTATTACACAAGTCAGAGGGGGAAACCTGAGCTCAGAGGCCAGTTGGGATAGCTGAGGAGACTGGTGTGTTTAGTGGGTTGTACTGGGAATCTGTCTAATGCCTGTGTGTGCAGGCGATAACTAACAATAACTGATAGGTGAGGGGTAGCTCTGGTCAATGGTCAAGATTCACACAAGCGGCTATTGACTCACTGACTACTTTATTGCAATTGTCCTGTTATCAGCTAGGGGGGATTGCTGCACATATACTGTAGTGCATACAGTATATACACACCGTATCTAGCATCTGCAGCACTTTGTCCTGCTCGCAGGCGTCCAGCCCGTCGATGATGACCGCCATGCGTGTCTGGTTCTGGGTGAAGCCGTCGATGGTCTTGGCCATCTTGGACATCAGCTCCACCTCATGCTTCAACACCTCCATAAGCACAAAGTCATAGAATTACAATAATTATAGTTGTGATGATGTTTTTACCACTGCTGCAATTTCTCTAGTTTGACTATTTATGCATTTACATGTTTTATTTACATGTAATATTTGTGTTTTTATATTGATGTACTTTGTGTATTTGTTACATTTCTTACATTTACAGTATATTTATACTACTGTATTTTAAAAAAATGTGCAATGGCCTCTTAATGTTTTCCCAGTGCATGTTTGGGTCGCCCCCTAGCTGTGACATGAGGGGATGCCAAGAATCCCTAGGCTTCCTGTGTTACCTTCATGAATCCTTCGCTCTTGAGCTTGTGCAGGTTGTTGGCCGCGCTGTGCAGCCGTTTCCTCTGGGAGTTGAGGACGGAGTCAGCCACCTGCCACCAGGTCTTACAGTTGAGCAGCAACGCCAGGCCCACCACGCACGCCATGGATATCAGCACCGCGTTCACAGTCAGGTTATTTGGGTCCACCTGGAACGTCGACTCAAATTAAATATTACATCCCACATACAGTATTAAACGCTCACATACAGCCATGCTGAAAGTTAAGTGATTAGGAGCCCCCCTACTTCATGTGTGGCCAGTAGAGCTACCCTCTACTGGCCACACATGAAATTACACCAGTTTCCTCTCTTAAGACACTTCTGACTTTTCCAAATATATTCAAGAATCAAACCGTTTCATCTGAATATGCATTAATACTTTATGTCTGCATACTGGAAGACAAACACAAAGACTGCTAGACCGCCCTGCTGGTCTGTATTCCATACTCTGGTTGCCACAGGCATTCCTACCAAACGCATCATATAAATGATGGTGACTAAACACACACTGCAGCATTAGCTCCTGGTATTGCCCACCTTGAAAATAGCCAGCAGTGCCATGCCAGTGATGAGGCAGCCCAGCGTCAGGGCAAACAGCACAAAGGAGGGAATGCAGCATGTCTTCTTCCACTTCTTACCTGGATATGGGTAACCGACAGAAGAGAGGAGAGTGAGAAAGATGGTGAAAGACCCCAATTGTATTTCCAACATTGCCATTGGATAAAACATGGGGAGATTTAGATTTTAAAACATTAAACAACAATGTATTTCAAGATTAAACAGATTTCTCTTCTGTGTTGCCCTCCAGGCACAGAGAAATGTTCATATAATGAGGCACTCAGCAAACCTGACGTCAGGTATGAAACTTTTCTTACATATTTGTGCTGTAGTTAGGATTTCAGGAGCACATGTACAAAGTAAACAATTGCAATGTAAACAAGCACCTTGGATCTCGTCGTTCTTGAACACCCTAAAGAGCCTGGTGGCCATGAAGCCAAACTCCCTTTCGCAGGCGTCGGACAGAGTGGCGATCATCTCCGCCATGGAGGTCTCCCCGCCCACGCTGGACAGACGATTGTAGTCCGTGAACAGAAACCTGCATGGGTGGGAGATGAGCACGCGTCATGATCCCTCCTGGAAAGGCTTCTTAGGATAACACTGGCGGCCACTTTGGTCGCCAGATGAAATTATACTACAGACGTTTATAAAGCTGCCCTGTTATGGTTGGACTTGTTGAGCTATAGCTGAGAGCATCCCTTTATAGGTATAGCTTTGTCTGTGGTTTATTACGATATTAGTATCGCTAGAGCTTATTGGGACCAAACTAATGTTAGACATCTACAATAGTGCTTACACAGCACTACTGTAGATGTGTGAACAGTAGTATTTGCTGTGTGTGTGTTAGCCGCACCTGACAGGCAGGGCTCGGGTGGTCTGCTCCGGCAGCTCTGGCGGGTTGACAAACATCAGCTTGAGCAGCAGCTCCAGGTAGCCCACCTGGCGGGCCAGCTTGGTGCTGATGACCCAGGCCCAGTTCCAGCTCTCGCCCTCGCGCCGGCTTCCAAAGTACACCAGCACTGCATGGGGGGGGGGGCAAGTCATACTTCACTAGAACGCCTCGGAGGCAGAAGAACACTGCTGACACACTAAAAACCTCTGCTGCCAAAAGGTAGTAAAACGTCAAACTGGACATGATTACAACGAACACAACATCATCAACTTCATTTAGCATTGCAGTATAATTCTCCAGTGAGTGCGGGAATTATTTTAGTAGCCATGCTTCACTGAGGGCCTCACAAGGGCAGGGGCAGGACATTCGCTTGGACCACAAGGTATTCCCAATAGAACTATGAGAGAGGTCCGTAAGGGCAAACATGGCGGTTGGAGGAAAAGAGCTATGCTTTATAACGGCCAAATCTTACACCTATTCAGTCCTCATTGCTGAGCAACATCTCACCAAAGAAAATGTAGAGGAGGGCCAGCAGGCTGAGGGAGACGGCAATGGCCAGCTTG
>JAODUG010081241.1:0-12674 GCA_027564795.1 Aphredoderus sayanus
CCCCAAAACACACACACACACACACACACACTCACACTACACACACACACACACACACACACACACACACACACACACACAAACTCAATTGATAATCACATTATTATGCTGTAACAGTGCACTACCCGCTGAGCTGTCATGCATGCAAGCTGTCATCATAATGTTATCGTCACTACAAACCTCTGTTCACCCATGACTGACAGCCCGCTCAATCCGAGTTGACTGACTCGTTCTGATTTGCCAAGGCGTCCGCGATCCCTGGCAGACACCAAATGGAAGACAACCGGTGGATTTTACACCGTATTTGTTTCACCCCCTCGCTTCTCTCTGTATAACCCATTGGTTTATTCCTGCTGGTAGTAGACCTATATTTATTTTCTCTCTCCTCATTCGCCATCATCGCCTTCCTCTTCTACTTGTACTTCATGAATAATTCATGGGGTCATACATAATTTAGTGAAGCAGCCAGAGATTTACAAAGGCCTTTGTGTCATTGAGTTTTGTTTGGTGGCATATTAAATAATTGTTTAATATATCAAATTGACTGGGAGTTGGTTGCCCGGGCCCTGCGAGTGACAACAGAGGGGGACTTTGATGTGGCCTGTGTGAGCGAACAACATTCGCACCAGTAGGGAACTCCAAATGTCTGCTGGAGAACCTTATGCCCCCTTTCACTACCCATACATCTTCATTTTCTTATCGACTAAAATGCTCTTTGGAAGAGTAAGCTGTGTGAAACCGATGCTAATGAAGTATAGAGTCTGTTTAATGTGTGCAGACAGTGCATTGACATGCTTCATGTCGGGTACTGGTTCAATTACAGCAGGTTCACGCTAGTTCTATTAGCTAACACTCGTTCTTACTGTTGGTACGGGAAGTCAAGTTAGCTTTTATAAATAGACTATATATACTACCAATGACAAAGAATAGATAGTATGTACATTGTATGTATAATATATATAATATATATATATATAATAATTTTTTTAAATCCTAAATATAACTGCCTTTTGATGGAGGGCATCACTCTCCCTGTTGACTCACAATATTGGAAAAAAAATTCTGATGGTTTAGCTGGATGCCTGATGCTTATTTTATGATTGCAATGTATAAGATACTAGATCAATGTAACATTGCATTATTGATAGTGTTTCTCCAACTGCACTACCGGCAAATTGGTAGTGCTAGCTTTGGGATCAACCTTTGTTTTTGTTTATTTGAATAATGATCACTTGAGATAGTGGATTGTTTGCTTTTCTGGCTAGATTCCCATGGAAAAAGGCATGCAATAACATCCATTCCTGAGGCAGCTTTACCTAACACCCCTTGTTCTACCCCACGGATGTGTGCTTATGACTAATGGGAACGCCGTTGCCAAATCATATTTAATGAACTACAGTGTTTCTTTAAACCTATTCCCTTATTTCATAAAGTAGCTTGTCAATTCCGCGCTCGTCTTTTTTTTCTTGTTTTTTTCTTTTCATAGGAGCCAAACTCCAAGTATTTGCTTCTGACGGTAATTTAGTTTGAATAATACATCGTTGCATTGTAAAGTTAATGTGTTGCCATCGGGTTGTTGACACTGTAGATTGTTAGTAATGAAATCAGAGAATGAGTTGAGATAGCGGGGCTGGATCAATTCCCCTGACTTTACCTGGCCCGAGCAGGCCACAGATCTCAGCTGTGTAGGCATGTGATCTACATAACTTCATAACTCATCTGGAATCCATTTTCTTCTCTCCAACCCCTGGTTGTGCGTATCACTCATGGATATCAATGAGGCGATGAAGGAACTCAGGGCACCATTTCAAATGTTTTGTAGCCAGCCTAGGCTGCTATGGTCTCAGCCCTTTGTCCTCGTAGACTGATTGAAAAGCAGCACGAGGGGTTTAGGCTTTAATGTCCTGTATATATGCAGAGTTAAATATTTCATTTAGAACCGCTGTAGAGGGAATTGAAAATCGGAATTCCATATTGAAATACTTTTCTTCACAGGGAACCATTAGTGATATTTTCTGTTGGGAACATTGAGGAAGCACACAGTCACCCAGTTTTCTGTTCACATGTTGAATTAGGCTGCATGTAATTACTTTTCAAAGGGATGTATTTTACTAGTTTTGGACAATTTTAGATGATTACCCGAAGCCTAAGATCTGTGACATTTTTTTTCTCACCGAAAATTGATTGAAATATTTTAACAATATATTTTCCAGGGCTCCTCTCAGAACTAAATAGCCCATTTTGGAGACATTCATTCATTCGTTTTTCCATTTATAATATGTAACATTGGCATGTAGAAGTTTGAGATTGGGCAGGGAAGGGGAGAGTGGATATTTTTGTGTAAGGAAGACTGCAAATATGTGTAGGCTGGTGTAAACTTTGAAGTTAAAGCTGATTATTTGAATTGAGGCCCAGTTGTGACATTAAAAACTGCAACCCATTTCAACTGTTTAACACTGACTCACAGAACCTGGTAAAAAGGATTACAAATGGAATGCTTTCACAGCATTTAAACATACAGTATCAGACAAAATGTGCTCAGTATGTCATAAAATACACAGTTTTCATATGTGTATGTGTTTCTTCTAGAAAAAATATTATTCATCATTAGCCTTAGATTGTGTGTGCTAAAATGCTATTAATTCTATATATTATGCTTCAAACTAGATTCAAATTATGATAAATGAGCAATTCATATTTAATCACATTATATGTTGAGGCATTTGTGTATATTCTATTCCTTCTTTTCATTTCATTTTTTCCAGAGTAATGAAATATTCCATCATATTATCCAGTTGCAGTTTCCTTTTACCAGTAGCTAAACATTTGTTCTGTACATCTCTGAGTGTGAGCGATGAAGGTTTGTTTAAACAAGGTCATGGAGGGTCGGCTTGCTTCAGCCCTGGCTGCACACAAACACACACCAACATAAATAAACCAATGTGCCCACACTTTTTCACTCATTGAAGGCTGTTGTGTTGGTCTTTCATAGCTGGCTTATAGCACCAATTTAAACTGGCATTTCCACTATGCACAAGAAAGTCACTCTTGCTACATGAGCATGGCAGGCTTTAATTATTACTACTTCATCTAGCAGTAATAGCAGTAGTTGCATCTATCTGTGTGTTCTTCTTACTTTGAGGGTGAGTGAAGAGTTTTACTTGGATGCATCTAAATTATAGCATTTGGGATGTTCTGTGGATAGACAGTGAGATCCTCACTGTTTTGCCCCAATGGAAAACTACTGCACATTAACTTGTCATGCTACAAGCAACCGGCTGCCTTAAAGTTTAAAGCTAATTTAGCTGGAAATATCATATAATACAAACTACTGTACAATCTACTATAAATAGTTTGAAATGTAATACATTCAATAGGCATGTTTTTCTTTTGATGACATGGGTTGCAGGGGTTAAACATTGTGCCCATTGTCCATGCAACACTGTACCAAGTGGTTTTTAAATCTATCCAGATTTCGGATGCTCCTCTATATTTTGCCTTACTTTACATAACTCTCAATTGAAAACTGTAGGAAACAGTAGCTTATTACTGGACAAAACATTAAAAACATTATTTTGAAATGATGATTTCAAATGATGAGCTACAATGTTGCTCCTGAAACATGTAGTTAACCCTTGTGATGTCCTTCAAAGTATCGGATTTGGCCACCCGGCGGCGCATTGCCTTGTGTATTTATTTATTTATTTATACATTTTTTATTTGTGTGTTTGTGTTGTTCTTTCATGCCTTTTAACCCTCCTGTTGTCCTCAGGTTTCAAGCACACCTTGTTGTGCTAGCAGTGCACATCATATGTCTGTGTAAGCTACAGAATTAGGTTTAGCGTCTTCTATCTGCCACAAAGAGCTAGTGATTTGGGTCATTTTGACCCGAAGGACATCACAAGGGTTAAGCTTGTAGCATTGCTACTTTTAGCAAGCCTCCCCCAACACTGTCTGTAATTGTGGTATACAGTACTGTACATTAAGCTTTCAGCTTTAGCCCATAAGCTGCTAAAGAAATGTAACTAACGGTCTTACGTTGCCTTGTTAACACAACATAAAGCCAACAGATCAAATGCAAAGTAAAGGGGAGGGCAGGGGGGTCTCCTGGATCTGTCTTCAACTGCTTCTTTCTGTAAACCCCACAGAGATTTACTTGGCGCCTGTCAACCCATCAACCATGTTCCTCCATACCGAGACATCATTTCTAACAGCGTACATTCTAACAGGTGCCACTCAACATCTGCCAGCGAATCAAAGTGGATACACCTTGCCACATATAACTGGCGGTTGTTTTCGCAACAGTTGTCGCTCATTGTCCCCCAGAGCCAAGGCGGACGGACGCCTCCACAGCTCCAGGCGCCACCCAGACAAACTGGACCCTTTTGAGGAGCGTGAAACATTTGGCGGTGGAAAACAATTGGACGTCTAAGACGAGGCGACAGGTGGACGGAGGAAAGAGGAGGGACGGCTTGGTAGATCTTTCAAGCAAAGCACACAGCTGTGCAAAAGCTGTCATCTGATGCCAGAGACAGAAAGAAAGAGTCATAAACACATGAGAGACAGAGAGAGACAGAGGGAGACAGAGGGAGAGAGAGAGAGAGAGAGAGAAAAAGAAACGAGCGGTCACGGCGATACCATTATAGCGCTTTTTCACTGTGACCCGGAAGTTCCAGCAAGGAAGAGTGATTCTTTCTTTCTGGCGCAGCTTATGTACAGGGAAAATCTTAAGTGCAACTTGTATCGCCCCTGGAAACCCTTATATGTATTAGGGGTTTATTTGGCTGATTAAACAGCTTCTCGGATTGAAGTTGGATGTTATGCTGTTATGTTATGATGCAAAAGTTGCATATACACTCAAAAGAGACTAATGAAGCAGTACAGCACACACCCAGAACCGAGTTAATGTTCCCTGTTCACAGGCGGGACATGAACAAAGCTTCCTCTTCTTCAGTAGCATTCCCAGGGTCCTGCGACAAGAGAACCACTGATTAAAATACCAAGGGCATAACATAGCGGGATGTATTGCCCTACAGGGCTAAAAGGCTATTACAAATTAAAGCCAGGCTCACCGCTATAAGGCGAGGCAGTGAGAGAGATGAAGGCGGGAAGCCTTGGATGAACGAGATAAAACAAGGGCAGCATTGGGAGGGGGGCGCTGTCTCCAAAGGCAGCGGAGGAAGGCATAAGGGAGGCCCGTGACAGCTGCGGCATCATTAGTGCATTAGGATCAATCCTCCAGACACTCGTTTACGGGCCTGCCTGTACACCGACGGGCCAGGGTCATTTATATAAGCCGGGGTAGGGGGGCGTCCAGCTGATGCACGCCCCCCGCCCCTCTCTGCCACAGGGGCTCTGGCCGTCTCCCGGCAGCACCTCCAGCTCCAGCCATCAGCGCGCGGGGCTGCTACTTCCCGCCGCACCTTTGTCTGTTCTGGGCTTTATAGTGATCCAGATCTCCCAGGGGCATAACCATGTCTAATACAGCTCTGTTGTGGTGTGAGCGTGTGTGTGTGTGTGTGTGCGCGTGCGCGTGCTTTTTCTCGTCTGCCAGCATGAGGAATTGCAATGCCTACCCTGCAGTCTCCTAACCCCCCCCCCCCCACACACACACACAATCCCCCACCAGGACAGAAGGGAAAGAAGTGATAATGGCTTCAGAAGAAGGGTGGCATGATGGAAAACCAAAAGGAAACACAACACACATATGAACTGTGGCTTCGCTTGTACAGTACCAAGCCCCCAGGTATGCGGGAGTGAGGCTTGCTCCCTGGCTGGTATAGTGGCCAACGCTGGTACTGCAGTCAAAGAGCTGTGCTGCTCAAAATGCCTGTTCGTCATTGAGCACTAGTACAAAACATGCGCTTACCTTGAATGTTTGAATATTATGAAATGATATGTTAGTGAACCAATTGTTTGTGTGATGTCATCACAAGGCACGAGCATGTGCGAGATGTGAAATGTATGGAAGAATGATGGAAGTGAATTTAGGAGAAGCATTCTCTGTCATTTGCGCCAGCTGAGCAGAGTTTACTTCAATGAATTGCTGCCATATTTAAGTGCCTAGTTCTTAGTAATATAGCCTACTCACACTTACAACCCATCCCTTCCATCCCTTCGTCTTAACGCTGTAACCCCACAGCTCTGTACAAAACAGGGGACTTGTCTGCCACACCCCTTACAGGAAGACCATTGCTGCAGCCATCTGTTTGTATTGATTCCAGTCAGTGGGCAGCCATTTGCAGGGAGCGGTCGGGGGTGTGATTAAGATCCCCTGCCCTGCAACGGCTGCCGAGCGCCATAGCAAAAATTGCTAATAGCCTCGAAATGTTCATAAACACTATTCATCCACGGCGGCTTGGGTCTCGGTGGTGCATTAACGCCCCTAAATGCACAAACACACTAAAGAGGTTAAACATGGGCTAGATTGAGGTGATGAACTCACTTTGTGGACCTAGTGTATATAGGAGTCCAAAGCCAAGACAAGATTTAGTTATGATGGCTTCCTGCAGGAGTAAACACATTTCACAAGAGAGTGGGCATTCAAGGCATAAACATTGTCTGCATTCAGACTCAATATGCAAGTCAATACCAGTGACTGGCAGCAGCAACTTGAGGGCTCGGCGGCTAGGGAAATGAATTCTGCCGCACGAATTAGCACACCAGCTCCCATGTACACAAACACACTTACACACACCTTGAGCTTCAAGCAAGCGCTCTCATAAATGCTTGCCGCCACCTGTGGAGGCTTAGTGGGTGTGTACGCATGTCAGGGAATGCCAATACTCTAACCCCTGTGTGTGTGTGTGTGTGTGTTTGCGTGTGTACACAAGTGTCTGACAAGGCATTGTCCTTGAATAGGTGTGATTCTACAGAGGGCAATGTATAGATATAGTGTGGGGCAGGATTGCATAACATGTAGATGTCCTCCTTGCACACTGGCTACCTGTGTAAGCAGCTTTGAGCAATATGTCTAACCCCGGTTCTTATGTGCTTCTTAATGCTCATAGCTGTACTTAAATGTAGAAATTACTTATTATTGTATTACTTATTGTATAGAGAAAACTATGAGAATGTTACTGTTATTATTATTACTAATAGCTGCTATTATGAGTGCATGTCATGCATACACTTTACAGCAGAGGTGTTCAGCGCTTTTAAAGTCAAGTACCCCTTGGGACCCACTATCACACATCATACAAAAGTATGTTAATGCTTATTCAAGTGTGAAAATAATCAACAATGTGTAGGGGGGCTTATATTTCCCTTTACGCAAATGCATTGTAATGGTGTAAGTCATTAATGTGTATTTTAGTGCATACAGTATATCCCTCCTGTTGTCCTTAATTATATTGAATTTTGCCATATGATTGTGTATGATGATCATTTCTGTGTGTATTTATTTCTTTATTAATTATTTATTTATGTATTTGTTTATTTTTTGGTGACTTTTAACCCTCCTGTTCTCCTTGGGTTTTAAACACACACCTTGTTGTGCCAGCAGTGCACATCATCTCTGTGTAAGCTGAAGAATTAGGTTTAGTGCCTTCGATCTGCCATATAGAGCTAATGTAATGATTTGGACATCATGAGGGCTAAATATATGTTTGTAGAAGGAAGAAATCTATGGGATCAAATCATTTGGTGGACCACCTACTGGACTCTGACGACCCCCTAGGGGTTGCGGACCCTCTGTTCAAGAGCTCTGCTTTAGAGTGAATGTAAAGTAGGCTCCACTTGCCATTATGCTAGCACGCCTTGTTCCACCTGTTGCGTTTGACTGCTGGAGCAGTAAATGGAATGATATCTGGTCCTGTCACCAGTCCGGCCATTGTTTTTGTCATCTACGTATTGAGATTGATATTTGTTCATCAGGTTCTGTGATTAGTCCATTCCACACCCACTCTCTGTTTGTGTTCCCAGTCCTCGCAATTATATTGTATTTATAGAAGAGTTTGAGCTTTGCCGCAGAGGCTGTGTTGCATTAACCTGAGGATAAGGTCTTTGTGTGTAATTACTAAGCACTGTGCCATCTTTCAAGGAAGGTGGAATGGGATAGAGGGTGTCGGCAATAGCGGCGGCCATCTCATTTACTAAATGAGGCCTTTGTCTGCCTTGGGAGAGAGCAGAGCGGTGTGGTAGATCTCCCTGGCTCCCTTGTTTTTCGGGCGTTGATTGTTTAACCTGCTGAACCTAATTATGACACATTATTGCTGGTATTATTGCACCTGACGACACTGCACGCATGTGTATGTGTCTAGGCCAGGGTTTTACAGCATGCATTGCTTAAGTGCATAAAGCCGTACATTTTCACATACACTTGTTTCATAGCATATAAATACATAAATACATATAAATACAGTACAGGTTCCTGCTTTTCCACACGCCACAGTCCTTCAATATGAGGAAGCATGCCACCGTGGATGTTGTCTGCAGTGATTTTAGTGTGTAGCCTTGTGGTCGCAGCCTTCCCTGGATCTGTTTTAGGCCAACCGCTCACAAAAGTGCCTTATCTGTCAGTTGCCACATTTCAAATTGTACAATTCTGTGACTTTTCCTATATACAGTAGGTGTGCTTTGAAGGCCTCTTTTAGTAAAATCACACATTGATTCCTAGTACTGAGGCATGCATTTTAGACTAAGGGTATCTTATGCAGGCAAATCTGATTCTTTTATCTAAGACAACTGTCCACACTGTTATTTGCAATTGATCATATACAATGTTGTGTCTACGCCTCACCAACAGTCTGCATGGGTTGCTGTGCTAATTAGAAAGGCTGCAGTAACTATATGTACAGTAGCTATGTAGGTGCATGCAGGAGAAATGGAGGGGCTTCTCTCCCTCCACACAGTCACACTGTAGAACTCTTGCCGTAGGATGCAATGTTCGGCGCTGTAGTCACGGCAGGCATTACTGTGAAGCGTCGTGAGTGATGCAAATGACACATCTGTAGAAATCCCATTGGAATCACATTTCAAACACATCCAAATGTGGTTTGGATCTGATTTGCATAAATCTGATTTTATATGATTTCTTGCTGTCTAGGCTTTCAAATCTCAATCTGGATCTGATTTGCAAAAAATGACATTTGGGCTGGCAGTCTTAGTACCAGATAAAAATAAATTTCATTGTCTTTCTACTGTAAATGTCAAGAGATACATGTATATTTTATAATAATAATACACATTTTTACAGAATATGTTGTATTTGGGCATGGAAGCTGTGGCCTTGGATAATATGTCGGGCTTAACCAGGGAGAAACAACGCACTGGGAAAGAAAACTAGCTCTGTATCCCACCTTCCATCCCAGTCAAAATGTCTTGGACCCTGGATGCCATTATCACAAGTGTAACAGCAAGTACTGCAGCTGGACCGAATAGACACAACAGTGCAATGTACTCCTATGTGACTCATACGATGTCTGCTGGGCTGAATCATTGTTATGGTCCAAAGAGTCTACATGTGTTTTTGTCTGCTCTTGTGTGTATGGGTGGTGTGTGTACGCGTGTGTGTGTGTGCCTGACAATGTGTGTGTGTGCGTGTGCGCACTGCCTTTGTCCTAATCTCTCCAACAGACATGTATGGCCCTCAATCTGCCTTTAATTGCCTCTAACCTCGCACATCATTTGCGTTTCTGCTGTAAAAAGACACATTGAAACCCAGCCACTAGGGATCCATAACCATTTTCCAGCCTGTATGCTTTTTACTACCTTATTTAGAGCCTTCATAAATATTGAGCAAGGAATTACTGAAGTGGTGTGTGGGGACACTGTCAGAGAGCCCCAGCCAAGACACCTGCTGCTATTCTAGTAGACAGGCAGACATGTTGGCAAGCAGACAGACAGACAAGCCGACAGACAGATTGGAAAACCAGACAAGTGTAGTACAGGGATATGCTGTAGGGACATACATGATACAGACTAGACACAGGTGGACAGTCAGGTAGACAGACAGAATAGGCGGCAGATGTTCGGATAACCAGGATGGTAGATAGACAGGAAATGGAGGCATTAGCTTTATCAGAATGGTTAGCGTTACAGCAGAGGGATATGAGTCACATCAATCACTGAGAATGCAGAGCAGATAAGAAATTAGAATAAATATTAGAGAACTTTATTCATAGAGGAAGCATATGACAGCTTGCTGCCATACGCTGCAGCTTGTATATTTGGTTTATATAAGAACACGTTATCTACAGTAGCTTGTTTCCGTGAGTACAGTATGTTTGCGCGTGTGTGTGTGCATGTGTGTGTGTGTGTGTGCGCGTGTGAGTGTGCGTGTGAGTGTGACTGTGTGTGCGTGTGTGTGTGTGTGCGTGACTGTGTGTTGTAGCCCACAGCCAATAACAATGTATTATCCTGCAGCCCCAGGAACTCACAAATTTCATATTTCTCTCAAGCTTGGCTGTTGATCATTCACAGCCAGGTTAATATGCACACACACACCCCACACACACCCCACACATACAGTATGTAAGTAGAGTGCCACCGGATTATTTAGATACGACAGGCATTCACTCATTGTGTCTCTGGGTATCACAAGGTCAACACGTTTCCTACCTGATATACTCAAGATAGAGAGAATAGAGCATGCAAAACACAAGGGCCATTCTTACACACTATTCTTGCTCACAGAGAGATACAAATAGAGAAGACACATGCAGAGTCACACACAGGCAAAATGTTTAACACACAAAAGAGAGAACCTACTGTATAAGGCAGACAGACCTAAGTAACCTACTTTTACATACAGTATACTGTATGCACCCCCTGATTCAATAGTAGTTGCTAGCTAGAAGTCAGCTGTAAACATATGTTGTGGAGTGAAAGCGACATTTGAAAAAACTGTTAAATTGCTAATTATTAAAACTATACAGATGGCAAGCTAGAACGTCCATGGAGGCAGCTGGAAGTGTTATTGTTTCTCTTTGGCTTAACAGAGGGCTAGACCAGAGAAAGTAAAAAATATTTATAAAAAAAAACTGGAAGAGATCTGTATCAGTGAAAACAACAAGTAACAGTTGACCTTAAGTTAAGAAGGACTTAGTCGGTATTCCATGGATCTGTGAATCTGCAGCGCGAATAGCACGACGCAGGCATTTTTACCATGTTAGCTGATCATTAGTGTCTTTCCACTCCGAGTTCAATATGATGCTCTCGCCGCTTATCTTCACTTAGGCAGTCGTGGGGCACAACCGGAGTACAGGGGGACATCCGGGGGAGGTGGGTGGGGGGGAGATGAGGGCGTGAAACAGATGGCTTTTATCGTGCCTCAATTAGAAGTTTCTTTTTCTTTCCGCTGGCATTCACAGTGGGATCGTACATTGTGTTTTGCGCGCATGTGTGTGCATTGTTTCCAGCGACGATGAGACGCTGTGAGTTTATTGCTCAGCGTGTTGGCAGCAAAGGAAGCGGTTTCAGCCTTATCTGTATTGCTGTCAAAGGCAGTCGGCGACGATTAGACAAGTCGCAGCTCACACGCAACACAAAATGAACGCTTCCGACCGTATTTCTGTTCACGAATGCTTAATGGCGCTTTGAAAGCGGCACGCGAATGCATTACGCGCACATGCAAACATTTGTGCAAGCATTATGTCATTCAGTATGAATTAGTCACTAGCTTGTCAATATGCAAGGCAGGGATGAAAAGTTTTTCATCCGCCAGAAGGCCTGCCAAAATAATTAACAGGTTTATAATGATTGTGGTCTGCGATTCAGCGCATTCAGGCTGGTGGAGGCGATGGCAATGTGTTGTTCACACTTTCTAACTGCCCTGGGTGTCAAAGAGAATTCAGTGTTCTATAAATGTAATTATCAGACAGATAGATTGATATAAACTGTACTGTAGCTGCATTTTGCTCTCTCACACTTTCTTTCCTCATCTCTAGAATATTGGATTGGAATATATTTAAGGCATAAAGTGTCAAATCTCTTATTATTGTTATTACATACATTACTTTGACTATTTTAAAAGAGCCCATTTTGAGAAAGGCATTTCTGCACGTGTCTGCATAGAGTAGAGTATAATGCATTAGGTCTATATCTGAGCACAATTAAATGAATATTTCACCCAGAAACAATAATTAGTGTGAATTACTCACTGCTGAGAACCTGACATGCTGGAAGAAAGAAAAGTTGTACTCTCGCCACTTCATGGAGAATGTAGTGCTAACATTTCTCTGATGGCGATCAAGTACAGCCTTTTTTCTTTCAGCATTCCAGACTGTAAGCGGTGAGTAATTCATACAGTAATTATGTATTTTCGGTTGAAGTATTTCTTCAAAATCCCTCAGTTGAAAGGGACTACATTTAACACTGTGCAGGTTCACATTGCTGCAAACACTGGCACGTTTACTTACAGTATACACATAAAGTAGTTCTTCATTCCAAGGGCTTTCTCTGGGTTTACATCTGGCCGCTGCCAGCAGTGGAGTTTGTAGTTTCTGTGTCTGGGCAGTTTTCACAAAAATCATTTAGCGGGGAAATTTATTTTGGGTCAGCGGTGAAACACGCTGAAAGTATGGCCTTTACCGTTCGTTGTTTGCCTCCAACTCTACTTCATGAGTCCTGTGAATCTTTGCGGCACACTCATTTGTCTCCCTTCTCTCTCTGGCTGAGAGTCATTTTGTCTCTCAGACATTTTTCTTTCTGTGGTTTGACCTCCATCTTTGTCT
>JAODUG010081252.1:0-12672 GCA_027564795.1 Aphredoderus sayanus
GTTTAGCGCCTTCTATCTGCCACAAAGAGCTAGTGATTTGGGTCATTTTGACCCAGAGGACATTACAAGGGTTAAGATGGAGACCCTTGGCAATCCACATCCGTTCTTCAGGCCTGTATCCTACCCAATCCACCAGGTATTGAAAACCCCGGCCCAGTATGCTGGAGACAGTATAGGCCGGATGGTCATCGATGATGCGTGGAGCAGGTGGGGGGTCAAGCAGGTGGACTGAGGTCACAGAGGGCCACCGGCTTGAGCAGGGAGACGTGGAACATAGGATGCACCTTCAGAGAAGGGGTTAATTTAAGCCGAACTGAGGTGGGGTTGATGACACGGTCGACCTCATATGGACTGATAAACCGAGGAGCCAGTTTATTGGAGGACACCTGGAGGGGAATATCACGGGTCGAAAGCCAGACCTTCTGACCAGGCGTGTACGTGGGAGCTGGTCGGTGGTGACGGTCAGCCTGTCGCTGGGTACGAGCCGAGGAGCAAAGGAGGGCAGTCCACGTGTCCTTCCAGATGCTGTGGCAGCGGAGAAGATGTTCCTGGACGGAGGGTACTGCACATTCGCCTTGGAGCTCAGGAAAGAGAGGCAGTTAGTAACCCATCATGCTCATGAAGGGTGAGAAACCAGTAGAGTTACTTCCGTAACGCTAGCACGCGCCGTGTACACTCCGCTCGCCATTCCTTGACGTGTCTGTGTAACCTCTGGAATCGGTAGAGATATAGGAAGCATGCCACGGTCTGGTCTCTCTGTTAACAGTAGGTGGCGCCTCGGAGACACCAAGTGAAACATTCTGTAATCCACCTGCACACTTCTCATTCCCCATTAAAGGAATGGTAGGAACATGAGAGTCATGCTGCTTGCTGTGGGGGCCAAGCAATAGGTAGCTCACTAAGCTCATTAAGAGAACTCGTATTCCCCTCCTCACCCAACGTTGCGATGGGGGGAAAAAGAATTCTGAGGTCGAGGCCACACGCTCTCTACCGGGGGTAGAGAAGCAGGTAGCGCACCGATCCTAGTCTCGGGTTCAATAGAAATAGAGGAAGGTCCACACAATTTAGAGTACTGTTTAAAACTTTTAAAACACTCGGGGTGGAGGAGTGCCCGAACAGCCCTCCCCCTCGCCCCGTCAAGTACGGCGTCTCCTGTACGGGACTGCTGGACCACCATCCCATTGTCGCCGTTGCTGCTGCTGCTGCGGCCCACCTCGGGGGGGTGGTGGAGCGGAGGCGGTAGCTGGTGCAGACGCCATAGCTCGCTACCTAATCCTTCTGCGGGAGGGACCCCCAGGGCGTCTCTGTCCCGCCGTTTGCTGTGGTCTTGGGTTCAAGGATGATGCAGTTGTTAGTGGAACGGCCCCTCCTAACACCGTCTTGTTCCCCAGGTCTCTTTTTATGCGCTGGATTGACTCATCCACCGCTGAGCCGAACAACCATTCCTCCACAACAGGCGCGTTCTTCTCCGGCTCTCAGGGCAGTTAACGCCATGGTTCTCCCAGCTGTGACTGACACCACCTGCGTCACGTGCAGCATACCCGCTGCGGCGCTGGCGATCTCGAGTCGGTTTGTATCGGACAGCGTCGCCTCGCTGGTCGCCAACCTGGATACTGAAGCTGCCAGGAGGGCAATCGCGTTGGTGGCTTGTAAGGTGTGTGCGCCCAGCATAAACGTCTTCTCCACCATGGCCGCGGTGAACCGGTCCTTCACGGGTGGCAGCACAGGCGTCTTAATGGAGCTCCAGATGCTCGCGTTCGGCGTCAGAATAGAGGCGAGGGGTGCCTCCAACGGAGGCATGCCTTTTTCCAGGGTGGCAAGTTTGCCCGCCACCTTTGTGAATTGAGCGTAGGCTCTCACTTTTGCCAGGAGAGGTGCACTCCAAGACTCCTCCCATGCCTCGCCCACCATGACATCTTCCATCCGTGGCAGTGGGGACTGGCATCGGCATGCACAGCCGATGTGTCGATTGATTGGAAGAATACGACCCGGATAGCGGGTTGCTCGGCCGCGCTGCCCCCTCGCCCCGGCCAGGAGGGGAGCAGACGCGGTGAGGTTTGTCCCATCCACACCCACGGTGGTCTCTGGTACTTGTTCTAGGCGTGCCTCAGTGTCGGAGTCTTCGTCGTAGGATGACCCCTCCGACAGCAAAGAGGACCTTGTCGACGGTGGCCGTCTCTCCAAAAAGCTCGGGGCATAGGCATAGGCTTTTGAACGGTGCCTTTGTCTCCACTCAGGTGTCGAAAATTCTTGCAGCCAGTGGGAAGTGGGTGTATTGCATGTACATTAAACATATTTGTAGTTGTTTTATAGTAAATGTAATACGATAGTTTTATATTTGATTCTTTTAGGCAAAAACCTGGTGCCCGCTGGCTGCAGCTGGGGTTCCAGTAGACTCACTCCCATGCCTTAGTGTGGGTGGTGTTTAATTGCAGTGGCATTCGATTCGTTGCCTTTGTGTTTTTTTGCTTTGGCAGCAAGCTGCTGACCTCAACCTCCCTGCAGACCCATTTAAGGTTGTTTTTAATAAATTGTTAATCGCACCCAGCCTCTGACTCTCCTTTGGTGTCTGTGCAAGTTGGTCCATAAAGAACTTTGTTACATAAGCATAAGGACTTTAGGTTAGAGCTGTACACCAAACACTGGGCCTCATTCACGTTCTTAAGAATAAAGGTTGTCTTAAATCCCACTCACACAGTTTTTACAAAGGAGACGTATAGAATCTACGTACACTCAATAGCACATGTACACAGATTTGAGATATTTCCTTCAATTCTACACTGTTATATATATGAAATTACAATAATTAACCATCTACAGCGTTGCTAGCTTCACAAGAGAGAGCATCCTGATCTCAAGAGCATCAGTTTGAAGAATCAGTCTAGAGAGGCAAGCAATCCTTTAAAAGATCAGCGTCATCCTGGTAGCTATGGGCATGGTTTAGATTAAGTTTGATTTAGATGTTGACAGCAAAAGCGACTCAAAAAACAACAATGGCAGTTCCTACAGATCAATGTTTTTTTTTTTTAACCCTCGTATCACCCAGGTCAAAATGACCCAAATCACTAGCTCTTTGTGGCAGATAGAAGGCGCTAAATCTAAATCTTCAGCTTACACACACATATGATGTGCACTGCTGGCACAACAAGGTGTGTGTTTGAAACCCGAGGACAACAGGAGGGTTAAAAAGGCATATAAAACAACACGAATACATAAAGAAATAATTAATAAAGAAATAAATACACTCATTAATCATTTAATTGCAAGCGCTGACACTTGCAGTCCCCCTTTCCCTCTCTCCCAAATTCTTAGAGTACAATCCCTGGCTTTCGGTCCTCCTCAACATCTTCTCTGGAGTGTGCTGCTGTTAACTGCTGTGGTGTAAAGCCTCTGAGTTTCTGAAAGAGGACATGTGTCCATTGGGGAAGTGTTGTTAGCCAATAGCAACTGGAAATCATCTGTTTAGAATGCACCAGATAAAGATATGAAAGAGAGACAGAAACAAAAAGGCTGGCAGAGGGTAAAAAGAGAAAGCTGAGACAAATAAAGTTCTCTCGTGTTTGTTGTGAGCAGACAGAAAGGACCCAAACGCACAACAATATTGCAGGTACCAAGGAATTTAATCACAAAAACTAACATACTCACAACCACAGCGACAGGTGACAAACACAAACACAAGGGCTTAAATACAAAAACACAAGACAGACGATTGGACAGAAACAACGAGAGGCAGGTAAAACCAATAAACAATCAAAGTGAGGCTGGGAGCAGACACAGGGATAACACAGGGATACACACCCCATACACACCTCACACACCCCATACACACCTCACACACCCCATACACACCTCACACACCCCATACACACCCCATACACACCTCACACACCCCATACACACCCCATACACACCTCACTCACCCCACACACCCCATACACACCCCACAAACGCCTCACATACACCTCACATGCCTCACATACGTGTGGGCTGCCCATCCTAATTCATGCTCGGTGGAGCTGTCAAATGCCGCATTTTGGAATATTTATCAGAAGGGAAAACAGCTTATTCTCGTTGGTGCTTTCATGTCAGCCAGGTGGAAAGGGAAGCAGAGAGAGAGGGGTGACAGCTGCACCTACACTTTGATTCCTGTGAGTGTGTGTGTGTGCGACCGCATGCATGTGTGTGCTTACATGCAACCCTATCCTACAACACAGTTCTGCTAAAACTCATTTCCACATTTCCAAATGTCGAGTTTATCTTGTGCTTCTTATTGACACAGAAAGTGGGTGCAAAGCCACACCCTTGTAGTGGTCCTTGGTCACACGCATTAAACAATTTCATTATAACTCAAACATTTTGAGCACTGAAGGTATCTCTCCATTTGGAGCACATACTGAGAGACATAAACGCAGACCCTCACTAAAAGGTTTATGACCTACCCCCATCTTAGATAAACACTGACAATCTTGTGGTCAGAAGAACACTACAGTTCTCCTCAGCCCTAATAAAGACATTAACAATAACGTGTTTACAATAATACAAATTGTAAGCTAGTTTTATATTGCTATTTGTAAATGGACTGCATTTATATAGCGCTTTTCTAACCTACCGGCCACTCAACGCGCTGTACATTATTGCCTCACATTCACCATTCATACACCAATGGCGATGTCAGCCATGCAAGGAGCCACCTGACCACCGGGAGCAGTTAGGGTTAGGTGTCTTGCTCAAGGACACCTCGACACTTGGTGAGGAGTTAACTATTTGGCTATACTTATGGTATTGACATTGATATTTATTTTGAAATCACATAAACACTGATTCTATAATTATATCTATACACAAGTCATAAGTACGTATGTACACTCCTATTAAAGATATAATTACCTATCCCATTAGGGTTTCTATTCCATGCATAATTCTATGTTCCAATGTCTGTTATTGTTTTGATCGATGTTGGAAGGTGGTTATTTTGATAATTGTGATTTTAACATCTGGATTTTGTAGAGTTGGTTAATCCAGAAAATTAGCCAGGTCTAAATTAGTAATAAGATGTAGATAAGAAAGCATATACCCCTGAGAGCCTCTAAGACACGCCTGGGTATGGATTTACAAGATCCCAGTATAAATGCTCTGAGCTCTGACCCCCTCCCTCTCTTGTTTCCTGGACACTTCCCTCTGAACCTCGCTGAAAGTCTCTTCAGCTCTGACTCTGTCAGCTACAATGTAGCTAATCTGTTAGATGTCCCAAGTGACGCGAGTGATAACTTTAATAGTTATCTTGTTAGTTCTAGTTTTGCGGCTTTATTGTCTTCGGTAGTATTGCTGTTAGGAGGATTCTAGACACCAGCTGCTGTCAGATCAGAATACTTAGAACCCTCCACAGATGAGCTGATTGAGCTGTGATCCACGGCGAATTCAGTGCCAACTGACACAATAGACAATAACTAGTCCCTCGCTCAGATGAGAGGGAGAGTAGTCTGGACAGACTACATTTCAAAGCTTTCATCAAAGAAGAACCAACGGGCAGCAACTCAACACACCACACTTGGGTGTGTCATTCTCATTGGAGAAAGATTGCTATACCACACGCCATCTCCTCATTGCAGCAGGAAAGCTGCGAGTCACCCGCAGTAAACAGTTAAACTAAACTCATACCTTTTTGCATTAAAAGGTATTCCTCCTTTCAAGTCTCCATACAGACACATAGAGACACACACAGAGTCACCGTTTATGACCCTGTCGGAATGTGAGCCCCAACTTAAAACAAACATTGACACTCTCTTCCACAGGACAAGAAGAAATGAATGTGTATTTACACTAATAACCAATTGCATACTATGGTTTTATAGTAATGCTTAACTGTGTGTACCAATTGATAAGATTTACAGAAACAAAGTAACAGTTTTCTTAGTTTCTGTCACGATCCAAGCACAGGTGGCAAAAAGAAGAGCAAACAAAAGAGCGTAAGCTAGAATGATTTAATAAATAAAGCAACAAAAGTACAAAACGGTGACTAGTGACTGTTAACTGCTTGCGAGACAACAAAGGCAAACACGTTAAACAAAAATCCACAACCAAACACTAAACACCACAGCCCAAATACAATCCAAAACACCCCAGGTGAAGCCTATTCTAAATTACCCCCAGGTGCAAACAATGTTCAGTCCGGTCTCATGCGGCGAGACAGGAACAACGTGACAGTTTCTAGACTAACATATCCAAACCAAGGAGTGGAAATAATTTACAATCCTTTTTCCTGTGCAAAGCCAGAGAGAAATTCCTCTTTGTCTCAAACTCACTCTAAACTAAACCTTTTACAGGTTTTAAATGTGAAAATGTATTTTTTCTAAAGTCACAAACACGTGGGAACATTAATTTTATCTAGACCTATATGATACAGCATAAGTATGTTTGCATACGCCTATTAAATATATAATTACTAATAATTAAGGTTTTGATACCATAAAATAACATTTACATGCTATGTCTGATATCAATTTGATGAATTTTTAACTGTGATTGTTTTTATGACTTTTTCTTGAGCATTTGAATATTGTAAAGATGGTTTAAATCCAGAAATAGTTATTCAAGTTAGAAAGACCCACATAGAGGTTCATATAAGAAAAGTCACACACCCCCCAAGATATGCCGAGAGGTGGGGTCCCAAAGGGCCATATAAAACCCCCTCTTTCGTTCCCTTCTGTCTCTCTTGTCTTCTGCTCCTCAACTCCAAACTTCTGAAAGTGTCACTGCTTGGTACATTTGGAACCATGTAACGACTTTGTGGTGTTACCCTAAGCCTTTTGCATCGGTGGCCAGAAAGGCTAATTGAACTTGGTAATTCTACCTTAAGACTTCTTCTTTATTTTTATTATATCAGTATTAGCTTTGATAGTTATAACTCTTTAGTTCGCCATTTTATTGTTGAATTACAATTCGCCACATTATCATGTTAGGCGGACGAGACTCCCGCTGATGTCAAGCAAAGACTTTGAGCCTTAATGGAGGTCACACTGAGACTTAAAAATGTATTAGGAACCATGCTGGAGTTTTTAGCAAGTGCAAATACCGTTTTGTCACCTGACTGGCAAAGTGTAGTAGGTAAGCAGTATTTTGTAAAATAGGCTTACAGTACGAGGGGATGGTGTAGAATTGGACAAAATTCTTTTTAGGTCTTTTTACGAGTGTGAAAAGACATTGTTACCAAACGATACAAGCGGCGACGCCGGTTGAGGCTTTTGATCCGTCTGCATAATTTGCGTTGGTTGTTGGCACAGTTGTACGGTTAATTGCGGACTATATGTTACGGATTAATCGTAGACTGTGGTCTTGATAGGTGAAAACGTGAAAGACCACGTTTCAAAGCTTCATCGAAAAGGACCAACGGACAATAGGACACAAGTTTCTTTCTCAACGGAGAACTCTGTTGCAAGGCAACTGCAACATCCCAGCTTCACCACCAGGTGGAAGACCTCCCCCCCACGCTGACACAGGCGTGGGAGAAGCCAACTACGCCTACTCGTCCAAATAAGGAAAGCCGGGTGGGCCAAGTCTCGGCCCCTCCACTGCCCGTTATAACTAACAGCCACGCGGCTGAAGGTAACATAGGCTAGGAGTTAGCATAACATAGGCTAGGCTAGAAAGAGCTAACTAAACTAAGCTAAGCTAAGGCTAGGTTACAGTAGGGTAGTTATTTAGCAATAGTCAGAACAGTCAGTGTTCAGTGTAGCTGGAGCAAACAACTTTCACATGGTTCAAATGTATCCATTCATGAAGGTTGATGAAGGATTTAATCCCTTTATTGTGCATTTCTGTTTTATGAGAGAATCTCACGTGAATGTGATGTTTTCTATGTCTTTTAGTTATGGTATAATCATTATTATGCAACATTTATACAGTATAATTTATTATGAATACCACTTAATCACTTTTGAATGCTTTAATAAATCTATGATTTTATAATAAGCAGTGTTTACTATTGTTTGTGTAACAGAAACTTGTGTCCCTATTATCGTAAAGAATTCATAAATTCAGATTTATGATTGACTTTGATAATGAGCATAATTTTGAAATTGTATTCATTAATAATCATAAAGGTAACTAAATCACCTTGTGTCTCTTGATACTAAAACGTTAGTTTATTATTTCATAATAATTATGAAATATGAATTAGGACAATTATAAAATGTTCATAATTTTTCCAAATGTAGTAAAATCCAAAATTAAGTGTAGATTTCACTACACCCTTAATGGTGCCCTCATTACCTCTTGGTGTCTGTTGACTAAGGGTTCACAAAACATGCTGCGACAACTACAAAGCTCACTTAACAACTTGTTTTATCAGTCAAGACACCTCAGTGCACAGCCAGGTTGGTTTGGTTTTCTGAGGATTTCATTGATAAATACATTTGCCTACAGTACATAAAACAGTGTAATATTCGGAGAAATTTGAATTTAAAGAAAATGTTAATTGAGGGCTTCCGTATTATTGAGGGCTTCTGTATATTGCTACTAAATAAGAAAAAGCCACTAACCACCCCCTTATCTCTATGGAACGGAGTGATCTTCATCATCTTATTTCTCCTGAGCCTGAGGCGCTTTGTTGGGTAAGGCTGACATCACTGATGCTTTTAAAAGTATGCCTGTCCATACTTCCCAGTGGCATTTGTTTGGGGTCAAACATTTTGTATTTCTCAGTTAGACTCCCGTTCGGGTGCAGAAGTAGCCCTAATATTTATGATGCCCTTTCTGAGGCCCTGTGCTGTATTTTACTGAAGAATTGTAGCTTGCCCTTCGTGCTATATCTTTTGGATGATTTGTTGGTCATCGACTTTCCATCTGCTCGCCCTGGTCATTGCATTAGCAAGTTAACGGATACGTTCCGCAGTCTAGGGGTTCCCCTGTCATCCAAAAGACGCTAGGGCCTTCTCATCATCTGGAATTTCTGGGCATTACCCTCAATTCTGTGCTTATGCAAGCCTCTCTTCCCCCAGACATCGTGGGGACACAGAGATCAATCACTTTAAACAGGCTAATTCGGTTACTAAGCGGGAGTTGCTCTCTCTTCTAGGGCATTTAAATTTCGCAACATTCCTCAGGGCCAATCGTTTATTTATAGGTTGCTGGACGTCTAAATCAGTAAACAGCCTGCACAGGACCTGAGCTGTGTTTCGGATTTGAAATGCTGGTCGACACTGTTGTCTAATTGGAATGGGATTTGTTTGTTCTATGATGCTGGCATGTCTATGTCCGCTCAGGTGCATTTCTTTTACAGACGCAGCCCCGTCGCTCGGGTTCGGCGGTGTTTTATGCAAACAGTGGTTTGCTGACATTTGGCCTAGTGAGCTGTCTGACCTACCCGGGCAAATTAGGTCCTCTGTGCTGTTTCAGCTGGGGAGTATGGGGTGACCAATGGCCCAGGAAGCAGATTTTGGTGTACAGTGATAATGATGCTACTGTTGAAATCATCAACAAAGGTGGCTCCATTGTTCCCTTTATCAACTGGTTGGTGCGGCGGGTGATGTGGTTGAGTGTTTTGGGGACTTTCTCCGTACAAGAATCCCACATTCCTGGTTTGGACAATAGAATTGCTGATTTTCTTTCCTGTTTCAAATTTCAGGAGTTCCCTATTCCCAGACGCTGCCCCGACAGGGCAAGGTGTAGGGACCGCCCTGCACAGAGTCTTCTCTGCAATCCTTCGGTTGGTCTTTTTCTCAGAGGCATACAAAAGGAAAGTCCCCTTGTTTCTGATATACTTTTCCTATTATACTTCATATTCTCCATTGTATGGTGTCAGCTTTAAGGACTGGTCTTTTTAGTCCATACACAAATTTTCACTTGGAGACTGTTCTTCTTTTACTGCTTTCTATGAGTTTTTTTCTATGAGATGTGGTGAATTTACTACTCGCTCCAGGTGATTTAATCCTGCGCCAGACCTGGCAGATTGAACATTATTTCCTCACCATTTCTATATTTTCTTAAACATTCTAAATGGGAAAAGGAAAGAAAGGGTGTTTATATTGTTGTATCTAAAATAACTCTGTGTTCTGTTCCTTTTTATCTATGGCATGTTACATGTGCTGGCGGTCGCTGGCTAGGCCTGATGAGCCTTTATTCTGCACCGAGGATGGAAGCGTCATGTCCCGACATCCTGACTGCGTCTCATCTGCCAGCATTGGGGCCTGCCCCCCAATCTGTATCAATCAATCTTAATTTATATAGCACTTTTCATACAACTACATGTAACACAAAGTGCTTCACTGCAAAATCATAAAAAGTAATAATTCGACACTATGTAACACCCTCCAATCACAAACAAGCACCAGGGAAAACAAAATATCAAGCCCAACATCTGGAGTCCCATTCCCGCCATCCCCGAAACACTAAAATTCCAGGACCCCAGACCGGCTCCCCAACCACTTAAATCTCAGTCAGAGAATGGAAAACCAAAGACACTGAAGGAATGAGCCCACACACTAACACACCCCAGACCCCCAACGATGTGACACCATGGGCGCACCGATGCAGGTGACACAGACACGATGCAGGTGACTAAATGGCCCAACTCCCCCCAGCTAAACCCCCAGACACTGCAGGCCAGGGCACACACTCATCCACAATCCAGCCCACCAACCAATCTGTACACTGCTCACTGTTTCAGGATTGGAGCAGCAACCACCACTGTTATTCCGTCTGCTACATTACAGGCAATGGGTTAATGGTCTTCCGGGGCATGCCAGCGCTACCTCCATCCTGGGATTATGTCTTTTTTTTATTATGTTTATCTTCCATCAGGTTGTTTAGGAATAGTTTTCTTCATGTGGCGTTGGTTATGTTATAATTGTTTAGTGGTGTTAATTTTCTATATTAAATCTTGCTTTTGGGGTATCATTCTGCATCACTCCATCATCTAGAGTCAGCGCCTCAATGCTCTCACTATACAAGGGGCAACACCCCTGCTTGTCTATCTGGAGGCAGTGCCTCTATGCTTTCACCTATCCAAGCTTTAAAAACTTACTTTAAAAACATACAAAGTCAGGTTGAGGGGTGGTAAACCAATCAGACTGTACAGATTTGGCAGGATACTGTAGTTAGGGTGGTCGACTCCCAGCTGAAAGGCAGTGGGTTTTATCCATACCTGCCAACATGCCTTCCTGCAAAAATCATTGAGCAATATTCACTACCTGCTCTTTAATACTTAACTGTACTCACTTTGAGTCACTCAAAGATTGACTTTAGATAAATAGCCAAACAATGAGTGTAGATGTGTGACTTTATCTGCTGAAATACTGTACACAAGCTGATGCATCAAGATCTATTTAGGTAATAGGGTTTTCTGTCTCGCCGGCAGGACACCCACACTGACATTACATGCACCTGGGTAGATTAGGGAATAGGCTTCACCTGGGTATTTGTTATGATATTTAAGGCTGGGTTTGGTACTGTTTCTTTGCGTTTAACGTGTACACTTCTAAGTTGAGAGGCTACCTTAAACCGTCTCACGTCTCCTTTGTACTTTGATTTACCTTTTATTAAACCTTTTTGGAGCTACGCCTGCTTTTCGCTGTTTTCCTTTTCGTTCAGCGCCTGCACTCGCACACGGCGTGTGACAAATAGTGTGTCCTCGATCCAATCCAAGTGTCCGTTGGCAGCAAAATGTATTTACTCGGCCCCTAAACCAAGAACAAAACATGTCCACATTAGGAATAATAGTTTAATTCAGCTGAACCTCTTTCATGTGAGTTTCCAGTCCCAGGGTAATTCCTTGTTTCTCTGCAGCCTGCCTGCTTCAAAAGCTGAGCTGACATAATTTTCCCTCCCACCCTGCCGGGGAAGACCATCATCACACTTACAATACATCATTGTTTGATTTACATCTGGTGTGTGTGTGCATACGGGTGCAGATTACAAGACAGTGAAACAACATGTTTAGCAGATAATTAATAATGATATGTGGTATGAAGAAAAAGGTCAAGTTGGGAAACATGGCATCAATGTTTGCAACCTATTTTCTGTAATGAATACCTAAAATGACACCAGTACATATCCTCCCACACCTCCAATAAGAGTATTTCTGCTTAGTCTACCTTCATTCAGAAAAGTGGTATTGGATGTTACATGTCCTGTAAACACACAGCACACACAGCCAGCGAGTGTTGTGTGTGTGGGTTGATTGAGGTTTTAATTAAGGTAAGAGACCCAGGGAACAAACCAGTCCCCAGTTTCATGTTCGCACATAAATTAACCACGCAAACAGACAGCATGGTCAGAGCTATCACACGGGACCCACTGTCACAAAGGGAGCTTCAATATCATATAATATATGTGTACTCAAGCTGTCTAATAAAAATATCATTACTTCCATAAGCTAATAGAATATTTTGACACCATAGTTTCAAGGCCACACAAAAAGAATAACAATGGCACGTTGATAAATACATTGTAAAGTTGTTCACAAAATTTAAACATGTTTGATTGCAAGTAGTGCAGAGTTTAAAATTCACTGCTTGATTTATATGGATGCAACAGTCAGAGCTTGTTAACAAATTCTCTCTATATTCAACTACATAATCAACAGAAATTACCCTGTAGTAAAGCAGGCGTAGACTCCAAAAAGGCCGTTTAATAACGTAAAATATAAAATACAACAAAGACGTGTGATGGTTTAAG
>JAODUG010081281.1:0-12669 GCA_027564795.1 Aphredoderus sayanus
CAGCAATGACAATTGAAAAACACACAAATCATACACAATCAAATGGCGCCGCCAGGTGGCCAAATATGAGATTTTTGTGTACATCACGAGGGTTAAACAATATACAGAAACATATATTTTTTGATGCTTTGTTTAATGCTGTATTGCACACTAGTAACATACTGTAATATATTTGGTTGACTTGCCACAGACATGCAATTTCCCACTAACATACCACTGTTTGTGTTTCTGTCCCTGTGTGCACGTGCATGCATGTGCACAGTCCCAAAAGACGGTCTGAAGAGCCAGGCAGTGTTCGATGAGATCCGCATGACATACATCAAGGAGCTGGGCAAGGCTATTGTCAAGAGAGAGGAGAACTCCAGCCAGAACTGGCAGCGCTTCTACCAGCTGACCAAGCTTCTGGACTCAATGCAGGAGGTTAAAGACACACACACACACACACGCACACGCACACACACACACACACACACTCTCTCTCTCTCTCTCTCTCTCTCTCTGTCTTTCTCACACACACACACACACACACACACACACACACACACACACACACACACAAACAAAGAACCACAGCAACTGGACTCATATCTGACTTCATGCGAGTTTACATTGTCATACAGCAGAGGTATTCAGCCCTGGTCCGTATAGTATGGGACTTCTAATGAGTTTGTAAGTAGAATATACATACTGTATACTGCATCGGCGTCGGAAATATTTTTAATGTGTGGGGGACCAATAGACTCGCGTGACCATCCTGATCTCGCAAGCTTCAATTTATTTTCACTGCGAGAATCAGTCTGGAAAGGCCTGGGATCAAGGCGATTGTAGTCCGAGTAACATCTGAACTGTCAAATCAGCATCGTCGTTAGGTGTGACGACAGAGAAAGCGACTTGGAAATAACAATGACGGATCCTACAAAGGTAAATGTAGATGATGCTATATCGTCAGTTATATCTCAACTGAAGACTAAATCTTCATTGAAAATAGAACAAGAGCATTGAAGGCCTTTTTAGACAGAAAATATGTTTTCGCTCTACTCCCAACTTGTTTTGCGATAGTTTAATTTCATACGTCATATGCTTCGTTGGTCTGGTCGAGTGGTTGAAGTTACGGTGACAGGGAAATGGTTTATCCAATCAAGTCACAAGATGTTTATGACAGAAACAACCCTAAACAGCTTCCCAGATGGACAGCTTCCCAGATGGACTTGTGAAACAATCCATCTGGCATGTCAGGTTAAGGGACCAATTTCGTAACGGTAAATTACCAAAACAAGGGAAACTAGCTAAGTAATGTTAACATTGAATCGCTGACTTTACCATCAATTTAACGTTACCTAGTGTTAACTTAGAAGTGTGTAACATAACAAGAAGTTTACCTCCAGCTAAATAGTTTGAGGTGACCGCAAAAAAAGATATTGTGTAGCCTCCTATATTGTGTAGCTACCTTGTATCGACAGCTGGCTTGCTTGCTAGCTTGGTAACAATGAAAACGTCATGGAATTTTATTGAGTTAGGCATTCTCTCAATTATCAAGAAGAATAGATGTGATAATGCAACACTGAAGTGGATAGACTGATGATGAAGTTTCGCATGGTGAAAGTGGGGGGGGTTCCAAACAAATATTTTTAAAAGTGAGGGGGTCTCGTCCCCCACTCACACAATGACTCTGATGCCTATGGTATACTGTACTGTATATATTTCTCCTCCATTTCCAAATCAAGGAGTATAGCGGCACTATGCGGATTATGTTTATTGGCTGTCTGTTTTCATTGTCTTAATAAGTTGTAAGAACAAAGAAGAAGTATGGAAAACCATGTCGAGCTCACATCATTATCATTTAGCTACAGCTTTCCTAAACACTTTTTTCCTTATCTTGTTCTATCTTTCTCTTTGGTTTCTTTTTTGTCACTTCTTTCTCTTCTGTTATTTCTTTTTTATTTTTCATTTGTTTCTTTGGAATACTTTTCTTTTGACATTTTTTTATTTTGTCCTGTAGTCTTTTGTTCTTTCTCCATCTATGTAAAGTCTCAGTATTGAACTGTGAACCCTGAAGTGTTAGCACCGTTACACTATTATGGAACAAATGATCTCACAGTGTTCTGGTCTGGTTGTTTGTCTACCCTCCAGATGGTGGAAGGTCTCCTCCAGTTCTGTTTCTACACCTTTGTGAATAAATCCCTCAGCGTGGAGTTCCCTGAGATGCTTGCAGAGATCATCTCCAACCAGCTACCAAAATTCAAAAATGGGAGTGTCAAGCCTCTGCTGTTTCATCAGAAGTGACCGCCTTAAACTCCGAAACAATGCCTTAAACCCCCACCCCCACCCAGTCTTTGAGCTCTCCCATCCGGCCCTCCCCGTTGTTGTTGTTCATTCCGTTCTGCATCTCTCCCTGCATAGCCTTGGCCCTCTCCAGGCTTGCAGAGCTCCAAGCTCCAGCTCTTTTGCTTCCCTGTCCTAAAGCCCAGTGGTTGATCCTGCCCAGCCATGTCAAGGGAGACATTTCAGCACAGAATTTAATGGGGCATGTTCATGTCCGTTCAGCCATGGCCTTCACAACCACCAAAATGGATATACATCTAATTTTCTGCAGTGGAGTTTCCTGTGAAACCACCTGATTTTACGTCCAGTTTGAACCCCTCCCAACCACCACTACCCCCCGCCCCCCAAAAAAAACAAAACACCACCACCGCACAGAGAAATGTAGCCCACCGACATGTTGACACGTTCTGGTTTCAGACTGACAAGACAGTCTTTTGTTTTCTCGTCTGGAACCAAGTGTTTGTTTTTAGCATTGAGTCAGAGACCATCCTACCAATGGAGACAGAAAGGAAACAAAAACATCAAGAGGAATATTTTCTATGTATTTTATGCATATGTACTGTACATGGGCGGACGCACATTTTCACGTGCACACACAAATGGACTTATAGATGATACTGAAACACCAAAATGTTTACACAGGTTTAATCTGAAGGGAAAAAAAGCGTGCCTTTTTTTGGGGTGGGGGGGGGATCATTGCCAATGTCTCAAAACTGCTTGGTGTTTTGCATAGGACTTTACGGTAACTTTAAAATGCTTTTCTTGTTTGGCTTTTCCTTGGTCTACTCTGTCCTGTTGGTGCTGTGACTCGGCAGCTCCTAATCAACAATTAGCTGACATTACACATAGAAAATGGAAAATATGGAAACTGCGTTATTCAGTGTTTGTTTTTATTTTTTTGGGAGGGGGGGAAGGGGGGGGGGCATAAAATAAATAAACAATTTGAAAACACGTATTATATTACCAGTCAGTGAAACACCTGCCCATTTAGAGTTCAGCAAATACTGAAATTATACGTGTCTAGTATCTTACTGATTCTTAGCAGTTTAAAGTAAACTTGATAAGTGAGGGTCAAGACCTTTTTGGTTAGCATATTAGGTAAGACATCATGATATATTCAAACCAGCTCATTTAGTCATTCAGTCAGTTAAATAAAAACTAAATATTATAAGTTCTAATTCACCCTGGTAAAATGAAATTGTGTGCTATACAGTAAATACTGTAGCTGTAGTACAACAACTTAGCATTTTGTATGACTACATACTGTATTCTTTCTTGTCATGTTTATAACCCTACATAGTAAATGCCCTTATACAGACTGAAAGTCCACAAACTCAGGAACTGATTGGAAATGACTAAGCTAACTTGATCAGTTTTAGACGCCTAAACCCTCCACCTGTTCTAATCCTTAAAATAGTTTTGCTGGCAGGGATTAGCCCCCTTTTGAGAGGTGGATGAATATATAAACCGAAGCGGGTCTATCATTTGTATGTGCCTTTCTTCATGTAACTGAAGCTCTACGCATTTCAATGTACTGCAAGTCATTTGGCCTATAGTGGGAAAATAATATGCTTATGCAATGTTAATGACTCATTTTATAACCCTCAGAAATACAATAGTACAGTCATACACTCATTCATTTGCTTGTGTCAGTTTCTATGGTATTGTAAAGAAATTGGTACCAGAAGCTCAGATGGGTTTAACAACTACAGTATGTTATCCCGATGGATAATTTTTAACACCAGCTAAAAGTCCATCCCTCCTATGCCATTTCAGGTACCATGGCTTTCTAACCTGCTGATGGCATTCAACCATGCACCTCTATCTATTGTTGTTTTTGGGTATGCACATTGAATGAATGGAATCTCTAATTAATATCTCTAATTAATTAATTAGTTAACGAGAGAAAACGAGAGAAAATGTTTTGGATAGTTTTTAGATTTGATTTGTGTAGGACTAAAATGAAAATACAGTACACCCACTGAGAGCTCATTTGACTGTATCTGTCATTAATTGGTTAAATTGGTCAGATTGTGGTGCAAAGGCTTTCATTGAACCTGAATGCCTCTTTTCGTGTCATCTGGGTATTCATGATGCTGGTGCCAAATATAATAGCAGGTTTCTTATTCATGCTTAATCATAGACTTCAATAGATTGTTTTTTTACAGTGATTTCATTTTTGACCTTGTTTGTATATGATTTGTGATTTTCTTGCTGGCTTTGCTTAAGGTTGATAATGAGGAAGCCATTTTGGATAATCTTCTAAGAACGCCAGTTTGCTAGTTTCTAACTAGAAATGTTTTATGGTATCATATATTTTATACTGCTGTTAACAGTATCTTGACCAGCATATATCCTGTGAGTTTGTTTCCCTATGTTTTCCTAAGAAAATCTCTATCAACCAAGTTATGAAGGCCATAAGAACACACAATCAGTTAACACTCTTGTGTTTTCACATTGCATTCTCAAATTGTATGTTGTCTTAAGAGGGAAGGCCAACAGAATGTATATTTGTATTTTATCTGCATTTTTGTTGTACTGCGAAGCCTCTACATAACATGGCTACTGTTAAATGTCCTGTTATGCTACAGTATGCCGCTTTCTCTCAGTGGTACTCACAGTGAGCAGTCTGAATGGTCGTTAGCAGACCAGGTGATACTATACAGTGGGTTGCCATAGAGACAAGTCATTTGTGTGTTGGTTGTGGCTAACCAATCATCGCCCCAGGTTCTGAGAGACAGTAAGAGCCATCATTTTTTCATTCAGTGATGTTTTTGGAAATATATATATATATTTCTCATGGGCTGATCATTTGTAATTGAGGGCGCTTGTTGATGTGAATGATTACACTCAGCGAATATTTTGTTTTTTATGTTGTGCTGCCACTGTAACACTCTACTGTTCCCACATATATTGCATTCTGGAGAATATAAGAACATGTACGTACATTCAGATGTCAAGCTTTGACGTCTTGACATAATTGCTAATTTCTAAAAAGGACATAGGCGTACATAGCAGCACAAACATATCCAATACATTGCAACCCATATCTGTTACTATAAGGACATGTATATTCCTACAGCATATATTTTCTAATTTTATTTTCAGTTTGACTAAAGGCCTTGTGAAGTGGAGACTAAGAGCCATAGAAATATCAGGACAAAATCCCTTAACAACTACTATAAATGCTTTTAACATGTAATTTAATGGAAAAAAACACAATATTTTCAGCATTTTTGAATACATCAGCTTGATGCTCTTTGATGAAAGATTAATAATTTAACTCAGTCCTTTTGTACATTGAACGAGAAAGAGTACATATTTTTTGTTTGTGTTAAATACAGGTAGATAAATTAGTCGTGTTGCTTACATGGAAATGTTGAACCTCCTTGTCTTGTAAACTACATGTACATTCTACAAATTAAGAGGAAAGTCTATGAATTATCACTGTGTTCTATAGCTATAACTGAACTGTTAGTTAAAACTAGTTATAACAGAACTGATTGACGGGGGGTTGATAGGTAATAAGGAAAGATGGAAATGTTGTATATACTGTATACAGAGTGACCAAAGCAAAGACGTATAAAATAAGTATTTCAAGCAGTTACAGATAAAGTAGCACTTAATGATTAATCGTCTACTACAGAATTTACTATTTTATTTTACAAGGTATATTTTCTAAAGGTCTTGGCTCTGAACCCCTTGTATATTGCTGTGAGAATTTACTACTCACTTAAAGTAGAGGGGTAGAAAAATGTGTGAAAGTACAGTAAATCTCCCAGAGTCTGACAAATTGCACTACCCACATACTGGCTAAGAAAGTATATTTTGTATAAAATACATGCAAATATCTTTAAAGTTTAAGGGCAGATCTCGTTTCACTGATATATATATAGCTTTCATTGAAGTCTTTGTTCGTATTTCAGTTATATAAATGTAATCCAATGTAAAAAAATAAATAAAAAGAATAAAAAAGAATATAGAAATAAATAAAATGTCTTTGTTAAAATAGTTTGTATTTCTTCTGTATTACTTCTCTCCTGTAGTCATTGTCAATGTTTTCACCTATTTGATTAAATGTTGAATTAAGATGTCTGTGTTGTTCTTTGACACTGGATGGAGTGTGCCATTAGCCATTGAATGAGACAGTATGTCAGTGTTGGTGAAAAGAGGACATTTTGAAGTGACTATTTACTTTCAAATACCTTACACAATAAAGTCCTGTTTTTCAAGTCGTTTGATGCATTGTTTTTCTCTCATATCTACAGTATGGACAGCTTACACAGTTGGGCATAAAGCTGGTATATTTGACAATTTTTCTCAAATGCTTAACCCTCCTGTTGTCCTCAAGTTTCAAACGCACTACCTTATTGTGCGAGCATAAGGCGCCACCTGATTGTGAAGTTCTCTTAACCCTCATGATGTCTTTTGGGTCAAAATGACCCAAATCACTAGCTCTTTGTGGCAGATAGAAGGTGCTAAACCTATTTCTACAGCTCACACACACATATGTGCACTGCTGGAATAGCAAGGTGTGAGTTTGAAACCTAAGGACAGTTAACTCTCGTAATGTATTCAAAAATCTCGTATTTGGCCACACGGCGGCGCCATTTGATTGTGTACGATTTATGTGTTTTTCAATTGGCATTGCTGAGTGTATTTATTTCTTTATTAATTAATTCTTTATGTATTTATGTTGTTTATTTGTGCCTTTTAACCCTCTTGTTGTCCTCGGGTTACAAAATCACATCTTGTGCCAGTAGTGCACATCATATGTGTGTGTTAGATGTAGAATTAGGTTTAGCGCCTTCTATCTGCCACAAAGAGCTAGTGATTTGGGTCAGTTTGACCCAGAGGACAGTATGAGGGTTAAAAGGCACACAAAAATAAAGGAATACATGAAGAAACTAGGGTTGGGGCGTGCCGTGGACGCAGCCCGGAATTGTCACGAGCTTTGGACGATGAGCGATGGAGAAAAGTTGCACTTCCTGTCGCTAGTAGGTAGCGCAATGACTATATTGACTAAATGACATATAGATGTCTTCAGGATGAGACTGTTATCCAAAATGTGAGATTTGGTAGTGATTCCACCCTGTACAGTAAAGTTACAACAACTTCCTGTTTTACGGCAAAGGATGGACACGCCTCTAAACAAAATCTCAGAAGCTTCAAAGCACAACAACATTTATGTCATAAAGCTAGACTGGAACATGAACATTTCATGTAAATCAAATAATGAATGTCACACAATGTTTTCCTGTTGCCAGTAGGTGGCGCTATGACTATAACTCCTAAATTGACAGGTGGATGTGCTGAGACCGAGACTCTTAACCATCATGAGAAATTTGGTAGTGGTATGAAAATGTACATTGAAGTTACAACAACTTCCTGTTTCACGGCGAAGGATTGACACGCCTTTGAACAAAACCTCACAAGCATTACAGCTTGGCATCAATAATGGCATAAAGCTAGAGTACAACATGAAAATTTCATCTTAATTAAATAATTAATGTCAAGAAATGCTTATTTCCTTTTGCCAGCAGGTGGCGCTGTGACAATGTGCAGAGGATCTACAAGAATTTGATGTGTCATGGTGAAGGATTTGACTTTGCCGCCAAGCCATGGACAGGCCGTGAATTGAAAACTCACAATCACCATATCATGCCATAACCTATGTCTTGTGACTATCCTGAGACAGTATTGAAGAGGATATTACAAACTGTCTAGTAGTAAACCCCACAGAGTAAAACTTGACATTTCCTGTCGCCAGTAAGTGGCGCTATGACTATCAGTGAATATTTCCCTATGGATGTCATCAGGGTTGGACAACCGACATATCTGTATAGTTTGGTGCGTGTGTGAGCATGTACACTGGAGTTATATGAATATGATGTTACATGGCGAATCATCAATATTCAGTGCCATGCCGAGGACACACCCTTTATCAAACAATCATAGTTTGTACAAATTTTAATTATTATGGTCTTTACAACACACAGGAACATTTTGAAATCACTCAGATTCAATCTCTAGGAGGAGTTCGTTAAAATACATACAGAAGCTTGTAAATGGTGAAAACATGCCTAAAAACAAAAATGTCCGACTTCCTGTTGAATTTAGGGAATGACTGCAAGAACCTTTTCTGTGCGTCTGACTATGATACATGTTCCACAGAAATGTCGTCCATGTAGGTAAAGCGGGGAGTGCTGCTTTGTTAAAGGGTGACTTCCTGTCACCAGTAGGTGGCGCTGTGACGATGAGTGAATATTGGCATTTCAATGTGTTCAGGGCCGGACCCTTATCATTCTATTTGGTTCAAATATGATAATGTACAGAGGAGATACAACACTTTGAGGTGTCATGGCAAAGGATTTGAATTGGCCGCCAAACCATGAACGAAAACTCACAATCACCATATCATGCCATAACCCATGTCTTGTTACTATTCTGAGATAGTATTGAAGAGGATATGGCAAACTGTCTAGTAGTAGAACCCCACAGAGTAAAACTTGACATTTCCTGTCGCCAGTAGGTGGCGCTATGACTATCAGTGAATATTTCCCTATGTATTGTATCCAACAGTGCACGTAATTTTGACCCAAAGGACATAATTAGGGTTAAAACTATGTGATTTTGCAAGCAGAGGCTCAATGTCTTATACTTTGCTTTATCCCTCATGGGAGCTCTCAACTGAAAATCGTTTGCCTGCTCCCACCAGCCCAATCGACTTCCTTCAGTTTGTGCTGACAGCAAATACAGTAAGTGCATGTGTTGAGAAGATCACTCATAGGTCTAGCTCCGATTAATTGAAAGTAGTCCCAATGTCTACTATCACCTGCATATAAAAATGACATGGTGGTCCAATCAACAGCAAAGTATTTGATTGACTCCTATTGGCCTTGCCTGGCTGACAAATGAGTTTCAGTTGCTTAAAGTTCAATTGTAAAAGCCACAGGTTAACTGTATTTACTGGCAAATGCTGTGAGATTAATCCTACTGTTGTCCTTAATAATATCATATTGGGCCACCAGGCAGTGCCATCTGATTGTATGGTTCTTTTTGTCACTTGTGTGTATATTTCTTTAATTATTTCTTTGTGTTTGTATTTTTGTGCCTTTTAATCCTCCTGTTGTCCTCCGGGTCAAACGGACCCACTTTGTGACAGATAAAAGGCGCTAATCCTAATTCTACAGTTTACACACACATATGTATGTTATATGGCATCTGGATAATGTAGAAAGCCGCCCACTCACACACGATTGAAGCTGTTCAAAATTTCTCTTTAATTCTGTACAACCTTGTAAATTCACATTGACATCCAAGAGAATATTTAAGGCCCTATATTAACTTATATGATACAAAAACTTCATCAACTGAGATTTTGGAATTGAATGACAGAATTAAGTTAGTATGCTAAAAGAAAATACAAAATATAAAATTTCATTCTTAAAAAAATTATACATTACCAAAGGCTGTTTATTTATATACAAAGTTAATAACCCCCAAAAGAGTACAGTACAGTTAAGTATTGAGTCTTTGAGAATCATAAATTAAAGGTCTACATACATTATGAACAAAGTAGTCTAGTTTCACATTTAAAGTTTTTGTTTTTATATATCCCCTCCCTTTGATAATCCTATTTAAAATTCATGCTCATAAAGTTATTAAATATGCTGTCCTACATTTAAAGTAAAACATGCTTAAAACAAAATAAAGTAAAATGTTTAAATCAAGTGAAACTTTCTTTTGTTGGAATAGACTGACTCATCAAGCCAAGTACAGTAAAATCGTTCTGTATTCAAAATTATGATTTCATTCAATAGAAATGCGACAGCATTCATTAGAGCCCCAAAGTAGACCAAATCAAAATACATATTTGAACTTCAAAATTTAAAACAGTAAATATATTCATATTAACAATAACATGTGGAGTGCATTGCTATGGAGACATAGGGCCATTGTAGATAAAAATAAACTAACAATTAAAAAAGGAATTATAGTTATACATTTGCAAATTCCGAGATTAAAGTCACAGATTTACATGAAACTCAGTGTTATAATTTGCAAAGTTGGACCAAAGATGCCATTTGCCATGTGTTATGCCTGTAGTGATTACCTAATCAGAGGCAGCCATAAGGAAATAATTGTCGTTTTATCCCAGAATCACCAGCTTATCATAAGCATCTGGACTTTCAAGAGGCATTGTTGGTGCCTAAAACAATGACTATAACCCCCGACAATAATACTATTTTTACCTACAATGGCACTTATACGCCAACCCACATTTTTCATCAAAGTCATTCTTATATGAATGGATTTATTTATTTAACTGATAAAAGCTAAACAAATTAGATAAAAAAATTAAAAAATTAAAAACATTTTGGTCTAAAATAGTGAACATTTAACAAATTGCTAACATTGTCACCTTATATACTGTACTATAACGCGTCCTCATATTCTCCAGAATGCAAGCACAGGTAACATCACCAATATTTTGGGAAATGCTCACTATTGATTTTGCACCCAGCCTGGAAAGGCCTGGCCTTTAGAGAGGGTTAAATGGGAGGAAGTGATTCACTCCATGTTGATCTACCCTGGGGCTGAGGTCCTACTGTAGCTTGGTTGAGTCTTGCCCAGAGTGTGAAGTGCTCACAAACACATCATCGAACACCTTTCCAAACGTGCAGCTGCAGACCCAGTCAATTAAACCACACAAGACTCACCCAAGCAAATATTTCCAGTACAGGGGCTGAAGCGGTGCTTGCAGATTTGCAATACCAATATTTCAGGAACTTTTTTTGGTCTTCTCTATCCTCACCTTGAGGATAGAGTGTTTTTGCACGTCTACTTCAAAAGTAGGAAGATGCCGGAAGCAGTGGCAGTGTAGCACAAGATAAACGCAGAACCTAAACTACTACAAGCAATTTCCACAATAACTATTCTAATGATCTATCTCTTGGATTTATTTAACACACACACACATACACACACACACACACGCATGACCACATCCTCTCCAGAGACAATAAGAGTCTTCTTCCAACCACATAATAACCCAAGTCTGATCCATAGGGGGTTTCATTTATAGTTTTTCCAGTGCACTTCAGTGGTCTTACCCCAGTCAACACTATTTTTTTGGTGTTGCAGTTTCCTTCTTGTCTGCTCTAGTAGGTTTGGTCCACTTTCATAATAATAAATCCATTCCAGGTTGCTTTACTCAATGTTCAATCTCAATACACCCCTGCAGACGAACGAGTCTGATTCCACATCAACAAAGCAGGTTCTGGTTTGTCTGGTTTATGCCAATGCACTCCAGTCCGGTTGGAGTGAACTCCAGTTCAGGACCTGCCTGTCGCGGAGCTATAGGAACTCCACATAGTTTTGTGGTATCAAGCCGGTTCTGCCATTGAGAGTGCCTTCTAACCAGCCAGGCTCCCTTGAAGGATGAACTAGAGAGAGAGAGAGAGACTGTTAATTAACCCTCCTTTCACCCTTAATTATATAGAATTATGCCACCAGAGGGCGCCATCTGATTGTGTATGATTTTGTGTGTTTTAAAATTGGCATTGCTGTGTGTATTTATTTATTTATTAATTATTTCTTTATGTATTTGTATATTTTCTGTGCCTTTTAACCCTCCTGTTGTCCTCGGGTTTCAAACACACACCTTGTTGTGTCAGCAGTGCACATCATGTGTGTGTAAGCTGTAGAATTAGGTTTAGTGCCTTCTATCTGCCACAAAGAGCTAGTGATAACATCATGAGGGTTAAAACACTGCCCAGTTGGGGAGTGAAAATCAAACAGAATTGTAAATTGTGAATAGGTATTGATTACAGATGTTCCTCCCATAAGATTTCTCTACAAGGTACATCAGCAATAAGCACAAATTAAGCCAAGTAAGGGTAAGGGTACAATACAATTTGAGATTTCATAGAAACTAGACTGATATTGTTTCACAACCCTTGAGGGACTCCCTTCCTTTGTGCAAGTACATTTCCTGCCACTGCGCTACCCAGAAGAGAGGGACATGTATCAGCAAATCCCAGTGGTCAAATGTGAGAATAAACATTCCAATAGTAATAGTAATCAAAATGTGATGTGATAGTGTAATATCCATTCTAATATTGTACCATGAATAACCGGCAGCTTTTAGTGTCAAGAGCATGGAATAACTACGTAAGATAACAGGAGAATTATGTGCCAAAGAAGTTTACACTTTAGAAATGTATAGATTTCCTTGTGCCCTACAACTTAACCCTCATGATGTCCTCACTGCTGACACAACAAGGTGTGTGTTTGAAACCTGAGGACAACAGGAGGGTTAAAAGGCAGGAAAAAACAACATAA
>JAODUG010081303.1:1484-17744 GCA_027564795.1 Aphredoderus sayanus
TCAAATTGTGCCATACAAATGTCTTTTGGATTGCATAACAATTCCTCTTTAAAGACAAACAGAGGGACACATTGTAGGGTCTTCAAGGTCAAGAATAATGTTGTTATTCGACTTTTGCTCTCTACTGTGAAAGGCAGTACAAATGAGTAGCCTACTACTGGTTCTTCACGACTGACCAGCAATTGCAGATGAAGTGTTCCTAGCCGACGATATGTTTTACGCAACGCAGTAAGCTATTATTTAAGGTTTTACATTTGCCCGAGACCACCGAGCAGCATGCACTACCACCTGGGGGAGCCTCCTTTGGAGCCTCTACTTCGGCAGGTGCAGCCGCCTCAGAGGGTGCAGCCTCGGCGGGAGCAGCCTCGCCCTCTGCGGGGGCTGGAGCAGGCTCCGCGGGAGCTGGTTCAGCTGCTGGCTCGGCTGCTGGCTCTGGGACCGGTTCAGGAACAGCAGCCGGTTCCGCCTTTTTTTCTTGTTGCTTCGGTGCTGCCTTCTTGATGGGGGCAGGTTTGGACGGCATTTTGGCGTTTGCAGATAATTCCCAGTTCCAATGCCATCATTCCTCTGGGAGAGACGGGCTTATATAGCGCTCTGGGGGGCGGGGCTCTGCTCCTAATGACTTTTATGTACAGTAATAGATACAGTAGGCCTACCTGTTAAGTTTTGTTGTGGGTTACATAATTCAAACCAATATCTGGCATTCCATTTATAAATTACTTTAGATTATTCTAAAATGATACCGATAAGAGTTGCTGCAGTCCAGTCCAGTGGATCTAAAAATGGAGGGTGCAAAAGCATCACTATATATTAATAGGGCTAATTTTCCAATTACATATTACTTGATTTTGAAAGATTTAGCTATATTGTCTGCTATGGATTGAGTCACCATGGTCACATATAACATTATAATATATATAATAGTATGGCTGTAACATTTTAACAATGGTAAGACCATTGTTTAGAATCTCTTGCGGGCATACACACACACACACACACACACACACACACACACACACACACACACACATACACACACACAAACACCCCCTATATAATTGCATGTTTTTATTGACTTCAACAAACAGTGATAGGTGGATGAATATGTCATCAGAAGCATGCCATCTCCATGTATTGGCCCTATCTCTGGAGAATGAAACTGTTATTCTGTTTCTGTTCAATGATTGTTGCCGCGAAACCGTCATTGACATATTTACAATCTTTACAATTATGGTGTCCTGTACAAAATAGAGAAATTAAGTTTTACAAAGGATTCTTTAGAAAAAAAAGAAATATCAAATATCAGCATATTAAAAAGGAAACATTTTCTAGAATGATCGCCTATAACAATACGGTAGTGACATTTTTTTTGTCGCACAGTTTACATGCATTTACGGTACAACACCTACTGTAGAACCCCATCACATTTGCACGTCAGACATTAAACTGCATTAAATGTTTTTCGATATTTAGTCAACACTGCATTGACTATTCAGCAACCTGTATTGGCAAAATAAGTATGATTTTATTGTTTTCAATTTACCTTTCAAACATAAGTGCTTATTCTTGACAGCCATAATGTTTCAATTTAAATTATAAACACACACATTTGCCTTTTGAGCTTCTTGAAAATAAAACTACAAAAAAAGCAACACATTTGTTATTGGACCATAACTTTTAACATAAGCCTGTCTACTGCATTTAGTGTACCTTCATTTCTCTTTCTAGTGGTAAAATGTATTACATTATCATTTGGGTTATTTTTTTCAAACCTCACCTTTTAGACAATGTCTAAATGGAACACTTATCAATATACAGTATCTGCTCATTAATGCTCAGTATAGCTGGCTTCATTAAGCTTGTACTGGTTGTGCTATGCTACTTGGTCCAAAAAAAAGAAGAAAAAAGTAGACACAGCCAATCAAAACACACATTTTCTCATTAAGTTCAGTCATATACCGATTGCTACCACCAGTAGAAGTTGCTGCATAGTCCTCTCCTGACACCAATGCAAACACACATAACAGCTACAACAATGCAACAGGCACAATAACCAGTAAATGAGATAAAATGCTGAGATGATGAGTCTTTTTTATATGCATACACAATGAGGGTTGTGTTGGGAATACTGTAGCTGTATATACTGTATTTACACTAACTTAAACACATCTTAATCGGCATGATACCAGTGAGATTCACTGGAGATTTGACATCTAGTGAAAATATCTAACTCTTTTATACTTATGTGGAACCATTCAGAAAAAGCAAATTGTATCTGGCACAAGTTCCACACAAAATAAAAGTAAAGTGCAAAAAATGCAATGAAAGATCAAGGCATACAAGAATCACATTGATAGCCTTCATTATATCATTCCTTTGATAGGCTCCAACCCCACAGTGGCCTGGTAGTGCTGATGCAAATTAAAAGTCATTCCATGAAAAACTAAGATTTCATGTTTTTGTTTTGTTTGTTAATAGTTAGGTCGAAGTGACTTGGAGATGTACTTGTTACCTTCCTGGTCTATAATGGCCATAGAAGGAAAAGAGGTTGAGAAACACTGGAACAAATTTAAAATACATGCTTTCCATATAGAAGCTTCTCACAGTTTGTTTGGTAACGCCCCTATGAGGATATGACCACCCATAGCATCTTCCATAGTATTCAGCAAAGTAGGTTATACAAGCTACAAGGAACTGAAATCGATCACCAGTACACAAACCTTAAGTATGTTTAATGTTCACCATTTACAGATTACCAAAACGTTTGATACCAGGTAGGGTACGGCAGCATAAACACAAGTTGAGTCATCTAGGTTGTTCACAACAGTCAGCAATAGCATATCAAGAGTGTGACATGCAGAACAATAACTGCATTAGATTAATATAGGCTATTGTTCAGTTAACAGTAAGCTTATTAGAAATAGGCAACTTAGAATTGTGTGTTGATTTACGTAACCACGTAACCTTTTGTTGATAAAGAGTGACACTCATAGATGTCATACCAAAAAGTGATCCGCTGCCGAAAACAAGAGCGTGAAATACAGCTGCTTTTATCTGGATCTACAATCGATGTAGATGTCTTTGTTTACTTCAATGTTTCTTGTTTAAACCTCGGGTCGCCCTGAGGTCAAAATGACTCGCAAAAGGCAACCCTAACCATAGGACAACAGAAGGGTTAATACTAAATAATAATAAAATGATTAATTATTAACTTTTTACCTAACCATTTTGACCCATGGGCAATGGGAGGATTAACCCTCAATAATGACCCGCAAAATAGTTCTCTAACCTTACCCTAACCCTAGGGCAACAGGAGGGTTAACCAAATAATCACTAATTGTGTTATGTTGGCCAAAGTGCTGTAGCCTAGCCTAGGCTAATCTACCTCATAATCCTCCTGTAGCGGGCAAGGATGGCCGTGATTTCGTGCTACAGTAAATCTTCATTCATCAAATAATACATGCTTGTGCATACATATGGATGGTTATCAAAACGTCACACCACTGTCCCTGTTCCACCGTACCGGCTGTCCCTACACATTATTCCGCGCTGTGTAACCACACCTGCCATGCCAATGTTGAGGCAAACAACAATGACCCCCCCATTCTGTCTCCTGTGTCCTTTAGCCTGAACGGCAAGGCGGAATAGATGCACAATATAACACCTTAAAAACACAGTGGAAAATAAAAAAGGGGCTTCTGGTTCAAACCGAAATGGTTATACTGCTGTGTCAGAGGCAGTACGGTCTCCGACAACTCAACAGCAGCAAAGCTGTAGCCTTATGTCAGCACACTAGGCAGAAGAGGGGGCAGAGTGAGCAGTGGCTCATTGGATTTAATCCTCACGCTGTCCTACGGGTCAAAATGACCCAGCACACTACCTTGTTGGCGTCAGCAGAAGGCACCAACCACAGCACAGATATATGACGTGCCGCGGTTGGCACCATCTGCTTGCACAACAAGATAGTGTGTTTGAAACCCAAGGAGAGCGGGAGGGTTAAAGAAACAGTCTGTGCTATTCCACATAATCTGTGTGGCATTTTCACCCAAGCATGTCATATGCATTGCATTGAGACCTCAAGGAACTGTGTCAACACGTGGAAAGGGATGAAGAAGGCATGAAGAAACGTCCCACTCTATGATGGACATTCTAAAGTGGTTTAGACAATACCATATCGAGGCTTTACACTCTCTCACATTTACCCATCATAAATAGCTATAAAGAAATACACACCAAGTGTTTTAACATCTAGTCATAAATTCTTGCCTGTTAGCATTTTTTAATTGTTAGCTATTTTAGTGAGAATGTGTCCCATGTAACAACCAGTTACTGTACAACAATAGCAACATGGGCACACATCATATACATTACTCCACGTTTCCACTGTATCCATTGAACAATAACACTTGTTTAAATTGACCAGGACTTAAGAGTACTGTTAAATCTATTTCACATTACCCTTTCACTAATGTTTGACAATTGTAGCATACAAAACTCTTTCTAGTCTACCCTGATAGTCTAAATGATGGTTATTCATCAACACTAAACCAAGTTCACTTGTTTAAAAAAGGGAAGAGCACCATAAGTACCTACATGTCGATATATTCATGATATTAAGAGTAAAGATTTAAAATTGTAGGACAAAATAAATGGGAATAGGTAGCTTTAAGGTCAATATGCTTAATCAATGTTTGTTATATCCTTCTACAGTGGAGCACTGTGATAAGGATTTCTTTAAAAGTACCTGCTAGGTGATACAGGAGTTTGTATGGCTGTGTGGCAAACATAAAATCTATACATTCATATACGAAACTGAACTTAGACCCATAACTTGACAGTCAAAATGCAAGATTAAAGATTAAGTACATTATTTGGTTCAGCATATTAAATATTTGCACCATGCAACTAGTGTAGATAAAATGATTTTATGTACACAAAATATACAGTAACTAATGTGAATGCTGGGGGATAAAACTGATTATTTTTGTACTGACAAAAAAAAAAGAAAATAGAAAGAAATATTGATGCAAATAGTGTTTCCTTAGACTTGTTTGATTTTCCTTTATATGGGCACTGTACTTGAATACCTCTGTATAGTACCTGAATTACATTAAAAAGTTGGACATATTTAACTAAAATATCTGCTTAGAAACACTGCAGTGGTCTGCAAGAAATATGCAAAACAATATGCGGTAAAAGAGTATGACAGCAATTTAGATTTTCTAATGAACCAAATGCATAATAAAGTAATTGGCCATAATCATGTATTGTACATTGAGCAGTCTTTTGCCTTATTAAAGTAACAGTTTTTCATATTAACAATTCTTTTTCTTGTTAATTGAAAATAAAATAACGGAATCATTTTGTTACAAAAAAGCAGCCACATGACACGAAAGCACTAATACTGAGGTGACAATGAAATCTTTGCATTAAGGCATTCTGTTCATTCATAAAGTTTACCTGCTTGGGCTGTGAAACCTCAGGATTGCATATGTGTTAAAGTTGGCCTTCAAAGACTGACACAGTAGATATGTATAATATAACCTGGCATTGAACATTTACTGTATGTCATGCCGTCATACTCTTTTCCAGACGAGTCAGGATGTAGACCTTTCAACCCATAGCCCAGTTGAGTGTAACATAGCACTGATGAAGAAAAGACCTGATAAAGTGAGTTAGAATAAATGTTGTTAGCACCGGTCTGAAAGTTGTACTGAGGAGAACCGTAGTATGTAAAGGGGTTATATTGGTATATGTACTGAATGCCATTCACTCAAAATAAAATGAATCACTTAAAATAAAGAAGTGGAATTACACTTTTTGAATAACCAATCACATCACCTACCCATGGAGCTGGAAAAACATTTCAAATTAACCTTCAACTATTTTCTGAAGGTTACTTACGTCTTGAATGCGTTTTACAAACAGAAACGTACAAAAAAAAGTTATATTTGAAGTCTTTCAGCCTTTTGCTCAGAGTTTAGGCAGACTAGGGTCTTCTTTGTCAGGCGATTCAATGTAATTGGCAGCCTCTTGGAGTTTTAAAAGCATTGCCATCTGAAACAAAATACGAAAGCATATCATAATTAACCTCAAGTATACTCATTGTATGCATGGGATTACAGTGTTTGTGTAATACTCAGAACACAAGCTTAACATAGGGTTCCCACTCATTTTTACAAAGAAAACTATAGGTTTTAGAATGCCTGGCATTGGCCAGGCCATTGGCCTGGGCTTTGCACTATAGTTTACTATGTGTACCTAATCTGTATCCAATGAACATTTTATAATTTAACAAAATTACCATGATGAAGTTAATAGGTTGTTTATTTATAAATCTACAATTACATTGAACATTCAGATGTCTCCATTTGACTTCACATTTAATGGCTATTTTAGACATGTTCAAAACTTCTCCCGGTGTTCCCAGAAATATCTCAAGGACAGACTAACCGTGGGAACCCTAACTACTGTATGACCGCAGTTAATGTCTTACCAGTGGGTCAGACTCCATGGAGCTGGGTGGGGTCTCCTGGTGTCTTGCCTCAATGGCCTGTCCAGGGCTACTGGAGGCTATGCTAGGCGGAGGCAGGTGGAAAAGCTTGGCCTGGTCCTGCTGGGCAGAGGGCCAAGGCAGAGTCCCTCTCACCCATTCAACTGGGTCCTCCCATACTGCCTTCTGGCCATGGATCTGAGATAACACAATAAGAGGGAACCGTATAAGAGCAAGCCATTTCTAGAGACAAGGGAACTCATACTCTATTTGGTTGTGCCCATCCTCCCTGGTGGACCAACCTAGACACATTATAAAAACCATCAGAGGTACACATGGAAAGGCTTTTGTGAATCTGTAGTAGGATGGATTTACATCAAGTATTGTAGCAACATTTGTTTCTATATAAGAAAATGCTTGCCTTGATGCCATCCTTAGCCCCCTCCTGAAGGTATGGAATAATGGAATGGTTCCACAGGTCAATGAACCAGGAGCGAAAGTCCTCCACCGTAACAGGGCAGGACAAGAAGAAACAAGGGCCTAAAGAGAGAGAAAAATGTCATCTGAATTATTGTACAGAAACTGCCACAGAGGCACTGTGAGGATTTATGGATTATATTACGATTTGAATTGGGATTATATTTTTGATCAAAGTTATGCATCCTTGTTTTGCATTCAAACTGACAGTTTCTCATACCAATGAGGAAGTCAGATGTGCTGTGCTTCTCCAGGAATGCATGCAGGTGGTACCAGAGTTTGGGGACCCAGTCTAGTACCCTGATCAGGTCCTCATTGGTCAAGCTCCTCTCGTCCTCCACCTCCATTAGCTTCCTGTGCAGGTAGCGTACCAGGAAGCCATTGGCTGGCTCTACATTGTTGGAGAAGGTCACCATCCTATAGTAGATATACACATAACATGAAACGCACCATCTTAGATATTCCACAATATACAGTACTAAATATCCACAACAGACTCTCATTGCCTTAAAACGTATTATAGATAAGAGCTTTTAAGTAAACATCATAGACATCTGAATTAAAGCCAGGGACATTGCTCCTGTAATTGTCAAGCCAGGTGTACAGTAGGACTTAAACAGAACTACTACACTTCGGCCTAAACAGAAACATGTTCAGTTAATGTATGGCACACATTGGAACTTATTTACATAGTTCTGCCTGTTCAGTTACTGCTGTTAAACTCTGATGTAACAAATCAGCAGTAGGATTAAGTGTTTTGAATTTGCCTCAATTAGCCATAAACAGCATCAAGACGTTTGTTAATAGGACAAAGTTGCTATAAGTCTCTGACCTGAAGCTGAGGTGAAGACCGTTATTTGCAGTCATCTTTACTGGTTGATTGCTAGTCCCAATAATGTATGGACTAAGAGAAGGAAAATATGAATCATATTATTTCATGGAAATGCTTTATACAGACATTTCAGAATGCTGGGTTTAGACTCCGGGAGTGTGGGGTTTACCATTTGTGATATTTGCAGGTTAGTGCGCCGTTGACAAGTTCACTGAGGGAAGTAGGATCATGGATATCATCTAGGATAACGACTAATGGGATTTCTGATAAGCTGCTTTCCCGGTCAATATGATTGGCAAGGTTGGATAGGTAGAGCTGCAGATCCTGGCGAGGAAAAGTGGAGAGAAAACAAAACAAATCACAAGTAATATAAATAACAAAGGGAGGACACACAGCAGTTTGCACAATCCATAGTGTGAGTTATTGCAGAGTTTCTCAACCCTGGTCCTGGAGGCCCCCTGCCCTGCATGTAGAGAGGTCTCTCTGCTCCAACACCTGATTAAAATGAAGGGGTCGGATTCAATCTCTGCAGAAGCCTGATAATGACCCATTCGTACAAGTCAGGTGTGTTGGAGGTGCAGGGCAGTAGTAATAGTAGTTCAAATGCACTACCTTGCCGCGCCAGCAGATGGCGCCGACCCGCGGCACGTCACATGTCCGTGCACCGTTTGGCGCCTTCTGCTGGCGCAAAAAGGTCGTTGGCTGGGTCAGTTTGTCCCGGAGGACGGCGGGAGGGTTAAAGCAGTCATTTTGAAAAGGGGAGGGAAGGGTGCGAAGCCCCAGTGGAGGCACAAAGGAGACTCTCTCACCTTACACGACTGCCGGTGCATGTTGAACGTCACCACGATACCGTCGATGACCTCGCGCCCGCTGCGGTCCACCAGGTACTCGGCCAGCCGCGAGGTGAGGTAGGTCTTCCCCGTGCCGCTCGGCCCAGACAGGATGAGCCGGCGGTGCTTGAGCAGCAGGCTGATGTAGTGTTGCATCATGGGCTTGGGGATGAGCGTCTCAAACACCAGGCTGTCCACACACTTCTCTTTCAGGCCTGCAGACGAGCACAGGAACAGTAACATATTAGTTACCAGGTCAATACTTATGTTTCCACAAATACCATTTGAGTTGAATCGTGAGTCTTTGTCATGAGAGGACGAAGGGGAGGAAAGACTGGGTCGCTACAGTATATCAACAAGACTCTAGCTATGTGATGGAGACGCTTACTTCACAAATAAATGTAGGCTACATGATACAAAGTAGCTGACCTGCGGTAACGTGAAAAGTAACAAGCTACAGTGTCATTTATGTGTTGCTTGGTAACAGTCCAGTCACGTAGTTAGGTGCATAGAACCGGAGATACTGTTATTATTCCAACATCTTTATAACTATGGTTGGGGACTATATGTTTTGGCGAAGCCATATCAATTATTAAGCAAGCAAACAAACAAATAAATAATTATCTGTTGTCGCTAATTACCATTATTAACCAATAGATGGCGCTTGTCAAACTGCTGTATAAAAACAACAGCGCGTGGTTATTTTCCGCACTCGGCCTACGGCCTCCTACCTACGACCGAATCACAGCCGTGCTGATACCCGGTAGAGCTCACTCCCTCTCGTGTGATAATGCTCAAGGAAACCTGTGGCATGGTGGCAGGCGGCTAGTTAACAACACACAGATTCCCTGGCAGAGTTGTTGGATACCTGACACTGTATGTACGCCATGCATTCACAGTCACTAAAGTCACGTCTTTAGAGCACCATTCGGGAATGATCCTATACTACGTGCAAGGCATCATATAAACCAGAAGGGCTTTGGAAGTAGATTATCTTTTGGACATGGATTTATATCACCTTGCGTGTACTTCATTAGCAACTAGGACTTCCAGCCTTCGGCTCTGGAAATAACTCCCCCACATCAAGCGTAGCATCCCCCCCCCCCCACCCCCCACCCACCGGCAGCCTACAGCCCCTGTAACGGAGCACCTCCTGGGGGTCTGGGGGTCTGAAGCCAGCTGGCCTGGCCTGACACCACGCAGAGCAGGGCTCAGGTTGCCCCAGACCATGTCTGTACCGGCGCTGCTGCCCAGCGCTAGCTCACTGCATTCCGGCTCGCTATGGGGGAGAGGGGTCAACTTCCAGTGGGGCACCCGCTACTCTCTGGGTCCTCACTGCTCATAGCTCAGGTTTAACGTCACTAATGGCATCTACATATGCGCTATCTTACTGTAGAACCACCCCCGCCCCACCCATCTAACAGTTATCAGTATTAAAAAGGGATCGTGTGCATCATGACTAAATAATGCTTATTCCTAGAAGAGGACATGATGATTCTGTTGTGTTGTTAAAAACAGAAATAATCCAATTCATACTAAATGTCCCAGGTCAGTTTATAATACCCACACTAGATGTACAATATACAGTGTGTCAGTCAGGGCAAAGAATAGACATACTGTGCAGTCCAATGTCTATAAGGGCATGTAAAACATGCTTAAAGCGCGCTCAGAATTTAATAGTGGACAAAGCACAGTCTCGTGTGCAGCATGCCTTGGTCTCCGGGACAGACAGACAGACAGACAGACAGATAGACAGACAGGCACAAATGGAGCTGCTCAGATGAGGCTAACATACAGTATACATACAGTGTTGTGCTACAAAGCATGTTAAAGTGGTAGTGTGTAACATTGTGTATCTACATTAGTACCGGTAGACGTATGTTAAAACCACAGCCAGTTGCCATAAAATCCGTTTATAAAATAAGTACTTCCTTCCAAACAGGGTTGTACCGCATTGTCTTTGAAACCTCATAGGAATGCACGCACACACACCCACACCCCCCTGGAATCCCATGTGCAGTATGCTTGGTGTGAAGGCCATCCTTTGCATTGCTCTGCCCCCCAGTGGCCAGATATCAAACACCAGTCCTTTATACAAATGTCAATGTAAAGACGTAAGCATAGCATGTGTATTTTTTTAACATAGTCACTGTGTGCTACTCCACAGACCTTTCAGTGCCACAGTGATGCTGGTGGGGCCCCGGGACATGCAGCGTGAGGGCTGGCTTTCAGGGGCCTCCCCACCCAGCACCCTCTTAATGTGACCCATGCTGTAGCTGTAGATAGAGTCTGTAGAGAGACCCAGGCTGGAAGTTGGGTCCACCTTGGCTATGTACACCTGTAATGCCAATCAGATCAAATTACATTTAGCGGACACGTTTATCCAAAGCCACTTACAATTAGTACATTTGTCAATAGGCGAATAGGTCATACACATCACAAGCAACACCATTCTGCTAATGATGATGGTAGACTAACTTGAATGAGTGGATTGGTTGAGTTTGAACACACAACTATTATTATTTTTTGGCTAATCATTTCCACTCCCTACTTCAAGCTGGAACATGCATGGTGCACATGGGGCGTGGTGCACTTGCTCAGAATTACTTGGAAAGTATGGGCACTGTCTGGGAACTGAGCCAGTAATATTTCAGCAACTTGGTTGCCTTGCTAACCTACCAGCCTGCCAGCTTGGTATTTTTATGTACAGTTTGGACTAGAGGCTGTGAAAATGTGGGTGGAGACTAGGGACCCACTAAGGCGTCTCAAAATGCTTTGATTACATTTACATGTTTTTGTGGGCAGAGGGGGGAGTTACATGATGATTCTGTCTCACCTTAAATGCCTGACTGACAGCAGAGTCCAGCATGGTCCAATCCATCCTTCCATTCACCCGGACTGTACCAACAAAGAAGTCCTGCTGTTTAACCTCCTGTAAAACAAGGACAAGATCAAACCATTCATGAATAAATACGTAAATAATAATAAACATTAAAATAAAATATAGAAAATGTGCTACATATAAATAGATACATTGTATATTTTATATATATAAATAAAAATTGGGAACATCCAAGAAATGCTTACGTCTTTGAAGACGTGTAAATCTGCAACACAGACCACCACCCTGACACGGTGGTCATCCCTCTGTGATGACAGACTGACACAGTCTGTAAAGACCTCTGCTGACAGCAAACATGACAGAGAAAATGGATGAAAAGTGGAAGGAGGGAAAGACATCACATTTCAACAGGCAATCAGGTAAACTGTACTAAGCAATAAGTTTCACAAAACCCACAATAAAGGTTTTTAAATCCTCTACTATGGCATCTTATTGATGATCCAATCAAATCAGATAAAATGTTTAATGAATTATATTAACTAATCAAATGAATAGGTATGTTGTAACAATATGATAGTAATTCATGTATTAATTGTATTGAGTGCATAATGTTAAACAATATAAGGTCTATAGCCCATACATAGCCTATAGGGCCACAAACCCGTGAACACATAACGCACACAAGTGAGAATCCATGAAATGAACGCAGTCATGACAGCAGACATGACAGCTTCAGTCCACAGTGTCTGCATACGCTGTGTACATTCTGTGAGGGGTGAAACACAGGTCACCTGAGTTGCCCCCATCGCTCAGACCCCTGCTGTAGCTCTTGGGCATGTGCATGGCTACCGACTGCCGCGGCGACACGCCCCCCAGCGCGGTGAGGCCAGAGGACTGGGAGGCCGAGCTGGAGGGGCCGGTGGAGGGCGTGGGGGGCGTGGGGGAGGTGCCTGTCCGCAGGTGGTCGTTCTCGCTCTTCAGGTTCTCCACGGTCTTCTACAAAATGCCAAAACAGGTTGGGTGTGAATGTGTCAGCCCTCACATTGTAGCAGTGCATGCTGGTTGCAGTCTGTTGTTTATGAGGAGAGGGAGTACTGCAGTAGGTGGTGTCTGGACCTATCCCCGCCTCCCCAGAGGTGGCGAGGTGCCTTTGCAGTGTTGCGAGATGATGAGTGACCATTAGGCTTTTATCCAAAGCACTCCTGTTATCCGAAGGCTTTTATCCATATCAGGGATCAGACCCAGAAACTTTAGACTGAGGGTCGAGCAGCTTATGTTTCCCCTAGTTTGTATAATAATAATCTCTTTGTAACATTTTCATTTACTGTACAGTACAGGTATTTTGTGTTTTAGTATCTTCATCCAAATGTCCAAACAATTTCAATTGGTTTTTACTGTAAAGTCATACATTATATTTATGTTAAAATAATTAAACTGTGTTTGTGAAGCACATGGAAGTCATTCATAATTTGACACTTGTTTGTGTTGGTCTGTCTAGTCAACAGCACACACCATACATGCACATGCAAGCTGGTAACCATGTCTTTTGTGGGGTGGGTGATTTGAAATGTATATCCATTACTGAATCCCCTATGGACAACCTTCGACTTTTTATGCTGAAACCAAACACTGTAAAACTGGATCCAAAAATACAAGTAAACAGTAGATAAAACCACTGGTGTTATCTATTTGAGCGAATTCTGGCTCATAATGATAATAGCGTCCATAGTGTCCATAGGAGCTTTAAGTAGTAATGGCCACATAAACCCACACAGATCAACATGGCTGGTTAGACGTCTTCTCAGGATGACTTGGGTATGTACAGATCCTTCCTGATTAACGTCTCATGTAAGCGGCATATGCAAATTTGTAGTGTAGGGCCACCCACCTCCAATCAGTGAAGATGTCTAATCAGCCAAATTGAATAACCTCCATTACATTCAATACATCTCTCTGATATTGGATAAGTGAGAATAGTGAAGAGAATATATCACCTGCATGTGATATACCTGCATGTTGGACATGGCCTCCTGCAGCTGCTCCAGATGGTGGGCGGAGCTTAGCGCCTCCAGTCGGATGTCAGTGAGCTTCCGCTCCTTCTCCCAGAGTTCAGAGCGCAGGTCAGACACCATCTTGTCGTCCCCTGCCTCTCCACCTTCACACAGCCTTCAGGACACGTCGCAAAAGATCCACCAGAAAGGATTAGTGAGTCGATTCATTATTTATTTATCTTTTTATGAATTTAAATAGCACACAATATTAACTGTCACACCACGTTTAAACAACTGCTTCTTTTAACGGCAAAATAAAGAAAAAACATATAAATATAATATAAACAATGTCTGCCATAAGAAAATATGCACACAGAATCATGCTGTAAACCACTTGGGGTGAACCAATGAATGCGCCATGGTCCATTGTGTGCATCAATAATTACCCAGAGGACAACCTGGAGACCGAGGATTTCATTGCCGAAGGAGGGTTGTCAACATCACGGTGGACTTTGGGAGAGGAGGGAGCTGAGGTTTCTGGGGTGGTGATCTCTTCGATGTCAGCGTAAGACGCAGAGGGCTTTGAGCCCTTCTTACTAAAAGCTTTGTTGAAGGAGCTACGAAGCTGTTGGCAGAGGAAAGGCGACATTATAATAACCAATAAACTGGCTTGGGTGTCAATACAGTAGTCTTAAAAGGTTACATTATGAGATTTCTTCTGCCTCTTACGTGATTTTGAAAAATGCATCTTTATGCCCTAAGTAGAAGTTCAAAAACATGGAAAGAGTAGATGATCCAGTTGATGGATACTGTATAGGATGATAATGGAATTGGTAATACAATAACATTTCAAATTATTTCAAAATCCCATTATCCCAGGCTAGGCATTGCATTGAGTTCCCTGCCTACCCAGACTGCACGTCACTGGGTAATGCCATATATTGATGGTCATGAAAATAAAAACTGAAAGCAAATTAATACTAAATGAATAAACAAACAAAAGTGGCATTATAATAAATTATTTGCAAATCATGCTGAATAAGATTTGTATAACATTAAAGTAGACATTCCAAATATTCGCAAGTATGACTCATAATGTGGTGAGACAAGGGAAGAGGGATTAGGGATTAAAATCACCACTCACCTCATACACCTGAAATAAACACACAGGGAGGCATGAGAGAAAGAGACCAGAGCCATACTTAATAGCAGAATTGGAGTAAACTAGGAAAAGATCTCACACATGCAGGAACACAATGGACAAATGAAAGAAGCCTACTGTACTATTTTACAGGGCAAAAATTGACATACTGTATTGATGCCAATCGTACAATCAAGTTATTATCATATATGTATATAAATACTGTAGAAGAGTATATACAGTAGAGAGCTGTAAATGTAATTGTTAATAAATAAATCCCGATCATTTAATGCATAAATACATGGAAGTGTTGCTTGGAGCATGTAGAATTTGTCACCCCAGCCACACCTAGGAATGTAACTAAAGACTAAAGCAGACAGTAAACACAGGTATGGACGGTATGGACCAGGGGACTGGTCTGAGGGCACTCACCCAGCTCTTCTTCTTCTTCTTCTTGGCTTCTTGCTCCTTCAGACTGCCCATACTGGAGTGGCTGGTGATGCTGTTGAGACTGGAGATGCTCTCGGATGAGTTCTGACGCTTGATCTCCAGCTCTGGCGGGAAGGCATGTGGAACGGGTTCTTGTTCTATTATATTAGAAGTACAGTATATGTTCTATTATCACCCATCACGCAATATTTCTATTAAACACTTTATTTCCATTAAAGGAGAACGGAATAACTACCGTAAACAGACCATGATTTTCACGACCATTATGTGTAAAATACTGTATTATAAAACAGTTAAAAGGCAATATACTGTGGCACAATTCAAGGATATGCAGCTTCATCCTATAACCAGTTTGGGCCACTAAGCTAAAATATCTTACAGCATAAAGGCACTATGAGAAGCTGTACACAAGAGATAGAAATCCTGGAATAAAGAAGGAAGCTAAACATTCTTCACACAACCTTTAATATTATTTATTTATGCCTTATTGTGTTTTGTAAGGCAAGGGGTTGGGTCTAATAAACTAAGCTTAACCCTTACCATTAGGTGCAATGTCAGGGTTATCCAGGGCCACTTGTATGATTTCCTGGGCCTCTGTGTTTTTGGCCTTAAGGATTTCAATAGTCTCCTTCAGCTCACATAGCTCAGAGTCCTGCAACAATAAGAGTCCATACACAGCACAGTATGCTACATAAAAATGATTTTAACAGGTCATATCTCCTTCATCAAATCACAACATTCAACCATTTAAATGTTGGACAGAGTACTGTATATGAGGTAGTCTATTTTTCATATTTGACTATTCTACCAAAATTAATTGGATTTTTTATGCATCAATGTCAATACTTAAAAATGTCATTCAGTATTGTCTTGTTGAGCACGAACAACATTATCATATGAATATAGCTGCAAGCAGACATGGTCAGGCCTAACCTAATCAGAGGCCACAGCGTCACCAAAACCGCCCTCGGGCACTGCCGCCAGTTCACCCGACAAGTTTAGCTTGAATCCATCAAACTGGTAAAGATACAGCCAATTTCTGTTATGAGTCTTCGTCACCAACTTTAAAAGCTGGTTACTATGCAACAGTTTGGCAAATCTAAAATCCCCAAAAATACCTTTGTGAGGCTTTATCCAAAGAACTTCTGTAACGAATTTCATTAAGATAATAATAATAATAATAATAATAATAATAATAATAATA
>JAODUG010081315.1:0-10000 GCA_027564795.1 Aphredoderus sayanus
GACAGACAGACAGCGTACAAGACAGACAGGCAGACAGCGTACAAGACAGACAGCGTACAAGACAGGCAGACAGACAGCGTACAAGACAGACAGACAGTCAGAGAGAGTAAAAGACAGACAGACAGACAGGCAAGCAGAAAGACAGACAGACAGACAGACAGGCAGCGTACCTCCATCCACATCCTCGCTGCCAAAGTGCTTCCTGTAGAAGAGCATGAGCTGGATCCTGTAGCACTTGTAGAGGGAGATGAGGAAGAGGAGGAGGAGGAGGATGGCCCCCAGTCCCCCTGCCAGCTCCACGGTGTACATCAGCTCTGCTGAGGGCAGAACGCACGCACGCACACACACACATGTACACACGTACGCATGCACGCACCCACACATGCATGCACACACACGCACACAAGCATGCACACATACACACGCACACGGCACAGACACAGTACAGACACATGGCCACATGAACACACACATACAAGTGCATATATGCACACCCAACACATGCAGGCAAACATATGCATACAGTACCACACACACACACACACACACACACACACACACACACGCACACACACACAGCGATATAATTAAAAAGTATTGAGAAATTCATAAACACCATTCATCTTAAAGTGCACAGTGCACGGGAACTATTGCATGACACCTTCCAGTAGAGGCTACACTGACGACAGGCCCAGGAGCATCCGTCTGAGCCAAGAGACATGAGCTCTGTAATGACTTTGGGAGAAATGGGCTTGTGGATGAGCGAGACACCAGGAAGAAAAGGGCGAAATGATGAAAAATTTTGTTCATTTTCTCGGAGAAGTGTGGCTACAACCCCGCTCTGTCTCCCACAGAGGCGCTCATGACAGCTTTGGACATGGATGGAGGCGTCCTCTCATATTTACACTCCCAGAACACCCCCCCCCCACACACACTCTCACTCCTGACACTCTCTCAGTTCATCTTGCTCTTGTTCATCTTGTTCATCGGGGTCTTGGCTGGGGGTCTGGTGGTGGAGTTCTGTATCAAACGTATTATAATGTACTAAAGTCTAATTTACCTACCCTGGCTCATCCACCTTACAGCTCTGTCACTGCGCATAGGAACCGCCCACCCCACCACTGCTGCCATAGCAACCACAAAGGCCCCTCCCCCTTGGTACAGCTACAGTAGAGGGTTAGCACCTCCACTGGATTCTCCACAAGAGACACTCATGATGTGTGCTTCCTATACACCCACTAATGCTTTGTACTGTATAGCAGCCGTGCACTAGAACGCTCCCACAGTATCGACCCTCGGGGGCCTCACCCCTGCACCCCTGCACCCCTGTGGGGGCTTCTGAAGAGATCAGTGGCATCCATCACTGTTGTCCAGTGAATCTTTTGCAGGGTATCCCCTGACCCAAGGTCTCTCTCTCGGTCTCTCTCTCTCTCCCTCTCTCTCTCTCTCTCTCTCTCTCTCTGTCTCTGTCTCTGTCTCTCTCTGTCTCTCTCTGTCTCTGTCTCTCTCTCTCTCTGTCTCCTTCTCCCCCCCAATCCCTCCCCCCTTCTCTCTCTGTCTCTCTCTAGATGTAAGGAGAGGCAGCAGATCTGCCGGGATTATAAAAACTGCAGCCCGGGAGGGGAGAAACATGAAATAAACATCAGAATAATGAGCGACGAAGAAAGATGGAGGAAGAGAAAGAGAAGCGGGAGTGAATAGAGGAAGTGGAGGATAAAACGGGGGATAGGCTTCTCTGAAATACGCTGAAACTCCGCCTGATCTCCCGGTTTGTGCGTCTCGCTCCTGTGCGACTAGCACAGAGAGAATTGGGACTGCAGCGTCTCCAAGCGACGGCTCAAACGGAATTGGCCCGTCTACTGAAAGCACTCATGGAGATCAAGTTAAAAGTGTGTGTGTGTGTGTGTGTGTGTGTGTGTGTGTGGAGGGGGGAGAGGAGACAGATAGCTTACTATGTAAATGTATGCCAAACTTACTGGCCTGTTGGGAAACGCGAGGGACCAATTTGCTGTTTAAACAGCCATCAAATTACCTCCCTTTGCTAAGTGATAACCACTGCGTGAAGAGAGCTTCGCACGAGTCGCGACAGACAAAATAACTGCGTCGATACAAGGGAACAACATAAGCAAATGGAGTGCGGAAAATACATTGCTGTGGTGATGAATGATAGGGGAGAGAATTCAGAGGATCAGACACTGAAAATGAATGCTGTCACAAGGTGCTGAATGTGCTTTTCAGTCTTTACCCTGAATGAAGAGGTCTTATGAGCTATGGGAGTTAGTATGGAGGGTTCATGTGTGCTGCGCCACTTGAAGAGATACAGTTGGATGGGGACTTTTATGCGATGGAAGTGTTTTGTCGTGTTAAGTCTATACCCAAGGGGTCTTTAAGGTTGCACTGGGGGCAATGTTAAAGGACTCTTACCCCGTCTGAAGAGCTGGATAGTGGCTTGCCGACGACCGTTACCGTTCTCCACGTAACAAGAATAATTTCCAAGGTCTCCCTCTTCCACCGAGTCAATAGTCAAGGAGATTGCCACTTCTTGCTCTCCAAAATGCTCCTTAACGACCCTGAAAGAAAAAGAGACAGTCAGCAACACTTCCATTCAGCAGGGAAGAGTCAAACATAATTGCAGCAGATACCTGCATTTATCCAATGCCCCTTACAGTTAAATACAATATTTTGGAGCAGGCAGGGGACAGGGCAGACATTCAAATCCAGGACCTTGGGACAACGCCTCCGATACACTTGGACATGCTGCAGCAATTTCCATCGTAAAAGCATTTGAAATAGTAATTGAAATTGTACACCAACACGCATAGCTGTTACATTGTGAGTTTCAAAACAGTGCAGCTCCTAACTATTGTACATAAATATGTCAAATACGTCAAGTCAAAGCCAACCGATGCATGTGTGCATACAGATAGACAGACAGACATACAGTACAGTATACAGCTGTATTAATGACTACGGTTTAAAATGACTGCGGTTTAAAAGACAGGGCCCAGAGCACGGCAATTACAAAGAGTGTTGTTTATTAATTCTCCGGGGTTTCTTAATAAAATGTGCATGTACGTTATGTACAGCGAGAGCATATTTCCGCTGAGCCCAGTGTGCTACTGTAAGTACTTCATGGTATGTTAATTTCTGCCTCGGCACTCCAAACATATGAGAAATGAAAATCAATAAGGGCTCTTCTTCCGAGTGTGCGAGGAGGGGGTGGGGGTGTAGCGGTGGGGGTGTAGCGGGGTGGGCGGTTGGGAAATCAAATAATGGCGAGGAGAAGAAAATCTTTTTATAGTGGCTGCCATGGAAACGGCGAGAAGGAGAAAAAGTAATATTCCATAAAGTAAATGAGTGCCTCCCTGCTGGGCTGATGAAGGACGGGCAGATAGCTATACCTCGTAGCCTCCACATGCTACTTAGCCCACTTTCACGGTTAGGTGGCGAACAAAGACGGAATGAGAAACTAATTGTGCCTCCTTGTCCATTTATGTGTGGGTACATGCATTGTCTGTGTTAACAGGGGCTGTTTGTGAGTTTCAGAAAGACCACTGGCAAGAAGCAAAAGGAACGCGTGTGTTATTGACTAGAAGGCGGTATAGTATAATGACTCTGGAGGATCCCTCTTCTCTCAACTTCAAGCAAACAAAGTGCCACTTGCTGAGGAGATTTTCACGCTTGTAATGGAAAGCACAGCATATCGGCGGTGCTGCATGGACAGCTTTGGGTTGTGTTCGTACTTTGGGTTGTCTTAGCTGTACGATGGAGGGGTTTAATAATATAACACGCTGCCCCATTGGAGCCTTGGAACCTGATGATTAGAGGTTAATATTTACAATAGGATTGGAACAAATAGCACATTTAGCAAGAAAATTAAACAAGAGCCGTTGAGATGTTGGAAAATGCAGTATTTCTGAATATTAGCCTAGATAGCCTTTTATATCAATTATTGTGTGCATCAGTTACAGTACGTCTCTGCTGTAACTCTTTGTAAAACTCTCTGCAAAGCCCTTATTTATCTATTTCTTTTTGGGTGAGTTGATCTGTCGATAGAGACACTGGACTGAGTCAATTGTGATAGTATTTCCAAAGTACATCTGCAGGCACTTTTACTTTTCAACATTCTCTCTCTTCCTCATTAGCAATTCCACTGTGTTTGCTCATTTAGGGATCAATTTCCAACTTATTCAATCCCTTTATTCATTCATTCCGACGACCACCTGCAAACCACCAGCTGAATAAGGCCAGGTCAATAAAATATTGATTACATCCTTTATTATGCTGAGCCATATTTGTTTTGCTAATTTATTAATCTCACCATACTATGCTAATGTCCAGTCATGCATGCTATGATAACAACAATAGCCCTGTCTAGTGCTGTGCAAATGAGAATTTATGGGCCCGCTATAAGAAATGAACTCCTCCGAATCAATAGGCCTAAAGTTAGGTAAAAACAAATCTACAGACATTCTGAGCTGAAGGTATGAGTCCTCTCCTCCAAGCAAAAGATTTGCTACAAAAGTAAAAAAAAAAAAAATTGCCCCAAGACCACCGTAGGTAAAACCACCCTGATCTAACCATCTAAAAGCTGTCTCTGCTTCACATATCACCCTGGGAACCCTGGGTATTATATGCCGGGTGGTGCCAGCACTGTATGTGTCAATCAAACCATCAGCAGGTGACAGGAGCGCCTTCAGCTAATCAGAACAACAAACGCTTGATGGTGATTTCCCAAACACAATCACTAGCAGCCCCGCCAGGCCCCAGAACAAGACACAGATGGGGATGATTTCCATGAACACAGGCACCTAATTGCTGTTGGCACCCGCTGAACTGCCCACCTGGGCCGTCCTGAATGGGCCTTCCTGGCTCATTCAGGGCCATGACCCCTGTGCAAAAGCAAAGGGGTTGTGACCCGTTTGTTGCCTGCTTTGATAACCACTTCTCTACACGGGAGGTGGCTTACCAGCAGGCCTGGGTAAGCCCAAGCAAGCCTCCAGCCTCTCCCTCCCTTTGCCCATCCATGTCTCCCCCTCCTCACCTATCCCCGTTCCCTCGCTGTGCTTATGGGAGAAAAGCCAAGCTGCTGGCTGGATCAGAGAGAGCCTCGGGAAGCGAGACAGACAATAAAGAATGCATGATGAAATACATTATTGATCTGCTGCATGAAATATCGGTATGAATTATGGAGGAGCTGACCCCCCTCCCCCCTCCCCCCTCCCCCAGTTGATGAAGGGGTGGGTCCAATGGTAGAGGAAACAGGGGACGGGGGGGAAGACAGAGCGCAGAGAGAGGAGAGAGATGCGGAGTGGCGGTGGACAAAATCATATTTGTTTATGCGGCGGTATATTTGTGTGCTCTGTCCCTGCCAGACGAGTGTCCCTCGCCTCCCCCCACAGCTTATATGCATTCCCTCATGTGTCACAGGCACCCCCGCCCCCCTGTATCGGCTATCTCTCTCTTGCTCCCCCCTCCTCCATCTGCATACCGCTATAGGTGGACGCGGAGGTTCTGTGATAGCGGCGGCGCCGGCGGAGTGAAAAATGGCGGTTGTTAACTATCTGACAGGGCCGTCTCCCCAGAGCTGCAGTCTCTCCAAACAGCGCCGGGCCCCTAATGGGAAACATGCACACGGACCAGGGAATGGACTCGTTTAAATGTGCTACACGGTAGGGAGGGAGGCAGACATGGAAATGGACTTGTTTTAAATGTCTTACAGCCCTGAGCGCTGAGGCTTGCTGGACCCACTGTACCTCAGTGGGTGTTAGCTCAGCCTGAGAGAGACTGGGGCTTGGGTGAGATACCGGATTTGCTCTGTGGGACTGTGCGTGCTGTACTAGCAGATGCACACAAACAGAATGTGTTCACGCAGCTGCTGCTGGGAGAGGCGATATGCCTGGGAGAGCTTTTGTGAAATAGATGGCCCCCATTTTCCTGCGTAAAGTGCTGGGCAGGGGAACGTGTTCAAACAACAAAGGGGAGCAAACAGGACACAGGTTTGTTGGAGAGGAGGCTGGACCTCGCTCCGGGAGGGCCAGCCAGCAGAACAGATGTGTTTGAACTTCCAACACGTGCGCAGACAGTCTCGTCCGCAACGGGGAGCCGCGTGCCGCCGCGGGACGGTGGCCTTGCAGGGACAGCTGGTGCCCGTCCACGCCAGGGACCCAGCGACTACGCCAACGGTCAAAATGTTTTCCAAAAAACAAGCACTGCTCTTACTTGATGTCGCTCTCCTGGACCCTCTCCTCGTCCAGGTCCTCGATGAACTTCTCTCCCTTCATCCAGTAGATGAGCGGGCTGACGTCCCCGCTGTAGCCAAAGAACGCCTGGCACGTCAGGTTCAGGGCGCTTCCTGTGAGGACAGGAAGTGACACGTTGTCAGGACTACCGTGTCACACAGATGCCCTAAAACATCAGCGTTTGTACATTGTACATTGTTTGTACATACTGTTGACTAGGACACCGAGTAGTATTACATACAAATACATACAAAGGGTTATGTTGTGTATACACATACACAGGGGAGCCTTGGTATACACACACACACACACACACACAGAGCTCTTGAAAACATAGCACATGTCAGAATGAGTGTGTTGTTAAGCAGGAAGCTTCCCCTTGGCTTGTGCAACCTTACCGAACCCAGGGGACATCTAGCCCAGATTGAAACGGACAGTGAACAAAAAGGCCTTGTGAAGACCATTTCCTACTCAGACAACCCTCCCAACACACACACACACACACACACACGTGTGCACACACACACACACACACAGAGCTCAGCTCTTAGCAGCAACAATATAGCGCTCTCCCTCCTACATGACTATCGATCCGACGCTTTTGAATCCACCTGTGCCAACGCCACACAAACAAAAGCATTATGCACATGGCTTTAACCAAACAAAGTAGCATCGGTGACCACAGGGGGGCACTCAAGGGCTTTCAAAAACACCAGCCCCAGAGATCAGCTTACATCCCTGCGAGGGACATGTGGTGGGAAAGCGTGACAATGGAGGCTCACTATGAATGGAGCTCAGCATTCAACACCTGCAGTTTGCTGAGAGTCGCTCAAATCATCCTGTGGAACGAATGCCGCCTCTCGTCACAACACCCTGCTCAATGTTAACAGCGACGCAGATAATGCCAGATAGTCATCCTGTGACATCATAATATATCATGCGTTCTTCCACTATAGAGAGGTTAAATAACACCTGCGCTCATAGGTCATGCGTGGGCCAATTAGGGATGAGGACAGAAGGTGCACAAAGTCACCATGTTACCAAGCATGTTGCCAGCACACACACACATACTGTACACAGCACTGGCGCAGTGGAGGACTCTCTCTCTCTCTCTCTCCCACGTTGCTTTTGATTCGGAGCGAGTCAGGATGCAGGCAGGGAAGGGAACGGGGGTGGGGGTTGTGGGGGAGGGGTGGTGGGAGGTGTAGGCGGTGAGGGAGAGGTTATATCGCAGCAGGGGTGGTGCGGAGAACCGCGGTGACACCGGGGAGGAACCGGCAGGCTCTGCCCCGGCCTGTACAGCGGCAGGGAGATGACTTCCTCAGACAGACGCTGCCCGTACTCGCAGCACGCTGCACTTATCAACCGCCACGGACCTTGGCCACCTTGTCCAGGGTCACGCGGGCGGGCGAGAGGAAAACCTCCAGACCAAAAAGTGACCGGGGGATGCTTTTTGTAATTCTGTTTGTGCTCGAGCCGCGGACATGTAACACTCTCCCCCCCGAACCCACACCTAAGGCTGGACTTCAAAAGCTTTAGGTAGGTCACCCTCAGAATAAAGCCTCCATCCCTGCGCTCATGGAAGCGCTGTGGAGGCGGGGGACGAGAGCGAGGGATGAACTGATAGCAGAGTCTGTGAGGAGCAGTGGCTGACATTTTCAAAGTTCAACAGCCACTCTCAGCCTGGTGTTTGTGCACAGCCAGGTTCTACAAAGGCTACACGTTGTACCTACCAAAAAGGAACGCGCGCGCACACACACACACACACACACACACACACGTGACGTGTGTACAGTATAGAAAGCACATGTTCATCCAGACAGACAAAGATTCACATGCACACACACACACACACACACACACAGGTCTTGCTGGAGTACATATAGTCTGTGTGGTACAGTTATGCATTGACATACAGTTGCTAAGGTGCAGCAACGTATTAAGGAACAGTGTCCAAAGTACACATACTGCAGAGAGCAGCCATTGTGTTTCAGCCTGGGTGTTGTCTGGATAATAATCAAGTCAAGTCAATTTTATTTGTACAGCCCTTAATCACATTACAGTCTCAAAGGGCTATAGAAGCAAACATTTCACAACAGACAACACCCCCTGAACCTGCTCCTCTCCCCGGGAAAGGAAAAACTACCAGTAAAACCTCATGGGTAAAAAAACGGGAAGAAACCTTGGGAAGGGACCACAGAGAGAGGAATCCACCCTTACAGGATGGTTAGGATGCAATAGGTGTTGATAGGCAGTATTATGATCAAATTATACATTTAAGGTGATGTATCACACTGCGCAAAAAATAATTAACAAAATGTATATAGTAAATACATGTATATAGTAATCAGGGTATCGAGCAGTGGTTTGACATTTCTGGCAACAGGGGGCAGAGCTGTGCAACAGTGGGTCTCTCGGTACCACATACACACAAAGACACACACACACACACACACACACACTATGGGGACTGGGTTGTGCATTATCCACACAACACAACGGTGACAGGAAGGGTGATACGTGAGTAGTGTAATAACACTTTAAGGAGGAGTTGCCGGTGATTGACGGCACAACACTAAAGTCCAGGTATTACGCGGGATCCTGAAATGGTGCAGGATCTTAATACTACCACTTTAAAACGGTTGCCGTGACAGGTACGTACATGTATGCATGAGTGTGTTTGTCAGTTTATGTGTCTGTTTACATGCGCACATTTTCTCTCTCTCTCTCTCTGTGTGTGTGCTTGTGTGTCCGTGTGTGTGTGTGTGTCTGTATTTCTGGCGGTTGCGTGTGCATTGACGTGAATGTGCGCGTGTATGCGCAGATTTCCCTCTCCTTTTCGTCCAATCATCCTCCCCCATGCTGCTGGTTTATCCCAGAGATCAGTTTCAATCTGGGAATTTCATGCTGTCGGCCGCCCCGCTCACAGAGGAAGTCTCCACTGAGCTCCCTGGGGAATCACAGGAAATTGTTGATGGCCCCCTGCTGTCTCTCTCTAATCCAACTGCCGAAAGTGCTACCAGAAACTCTGGCATCCTCCTGCCTGGACAGACAGGCGGGCAGGCGGGCAGGCAGGCAGGCAGGCAGGCAGGCAGACAGGCAGGCAGACAGACAGACAGGCAGGCAGGCAGGCAGACAGGCAGGCAGACAGGCAGGCAGGCAGGCAGACAGGCAGGCAGGCAGGCAGGCAGACAGGCAGGCAGACAGACAGGCAGACAGGCAGGCAGGCAGGCAGGCAGGCAGGCAGGCAGGCAGACAGACAGGCAAGCAGGCAGACAGGCAGGCAGACAGAAAGATCCCAGACACAGCAGTGACTATTTCCTATTTATCCCTGCCCTGATAGCCGCTCACTCCCACTACATTAACATCACTTTCACAGGCATGCACTCATCTTCATCACCATCATCATCACCATCATCACCATCATCACCATCATCACTGCACTACACCTGCAACACACTGTCTTTGTCACTGCTGTTAGTTCGGCTGCAACATCCTCCTTCAGTGCGTTCACCATTATCTCCCCACCACGACCAACCACTTTCACATCACAGATATGAGATATAAAGGACACTGTGCTGAATATTAGAGTGAGGGCAAACATTGATTTAACGAAATCCATTCTGCTGCTATACCGTTTTCAGTGATTGAAGTAATAGGGGTAACAGGGAGAAGAATAGTAGGTAGACAATGTTCCAGCCCCACTTCTAGGCTAGCCTCTGTTCCACTAACCCAGATGTTCTTTGTAAAAATGCTAG
>JAODUG010081326.1:0-12667 GCA_027564795.1 Aphredoderus sayanus
TAATTAATAAATAAATAAATACACTCAGCAATGACAATTGAAAAACACACAAATCATACACAATCAGATGGCGCCGCAGTGTGGCCAAGTACTATATTTCTGAGTACATTACGAGGGTTAAGTTATTCTGGAGAAAGCTTATTGATATTTGAACTCGATCAAAACAAAAACACATCTCCCTTCAATGCCATAGGCTGCTCTCTCAGAAGCTGTGCCCCGCACATTGAAAACGCATTTCGAAGGGTAGGATATTGTTGTAGTGGGCAGTCTGCACAACTTAGATTGTGTTCCTATTTGATGAGCCAGAAACACCATATTATTTTTTATTATTATTATTTATTATTATTATTTTTTCAGCATGCACAGAGAATGTAATTTTGGAGTGCAATTTTGGTGAATTTGACAAAAAAGTGAATTAGCTTACATTTGCTTACTACACTATGTTTGAAGAATACCAACCGAGTAGGGCTCTTAGATCCATAAACACAGGTCAATTAGTACAGCCTGGAGTCCAAACAAAACATGGAAAAGCTGCGTTTAGCATTTATGCTGTACACTTTTGGAATAAATTACCAGAGGATCGTATACATGCCCCAAATATAGCAGTTTTTAAATCCAGGTTAAAAACACTTCTATTCTCACATGCATATGACAGTACTTCACTTACCCACACTGTTTAGCCTTATAAATGTCTATGTTTTGATCCTTACTTGTATTTTATGATATTGTAATTTTATTTTCTTATTCTAGGTTTTCTACATAGATCTTAAAATCTGTTTTATTATTCCCCATTAGGTTTGGAAACTTTTCCTGTTGGTTCGCGCCCCTTTTACAAATGTGTTTTGTTCATGTGGATAAGTATCGATAGCTGATGTGGCTAGTAGCAGGCAAACAATCGCTAGCAGATTTGGCTAGGGCAGGTTAATGCCGCTTGTAGCTGCAAAGTACCGCTAGCAGATTTGGCCAGCAGGTAAATGCCGCTAGTAGCTGATGTGGCTAGGGATGGTAAATTACCACTACCTGAGTGCATTAACAGGTGCCAAGGTAATTAGAGGGATAAAGCAGATCGGCCTATACAGAATAGGTTTTATTATTTTCATGGCTTTTACCTTGTTTTCTGTTGTTGTTATTATTTATTGATTTTTGTTTAATTTAACTTTTAGTTAGTTTAGTTGCACATTGTGTATGAAAGGTGCTACACAAATAAAGTTTATTATTATTATATTATTATTACATCTTTAATATTGAAAAGCAAAACTTCAAAAGTGAGGTAGGCATATAGTCATACAACATTTTTCTACAAATCCTAGTGAGACCATTCAGAATGCATTTTGTAGGGTTTATGCTTATTATATAAGTGTTATCTAATATAAGTGTTAACTTATATAAAAAGCATGGCTTTAACAGGCATGTATGCATGTTGTATCCCACCTGATAGAAAATGGCTCCATCCGGGATCTCCAAGGTGGGTTTGTTTAGGTCCAACAGTATAACAGAGAAGCCCCGGCTGGCCAGCGCCTTTCCCAGCCTGAAGCCAAAGTACCCGCCTCCCCCTGTCACTAGCACCTTTCCGTGACCTCCGCTGGCCGGCACCGCTGCTTCACCCGACCTGGAGGCCGCACACTCCGAACTGTTGCACCCAGCCCCGATCGCCCCATTCCCCCTGTGCCGGATGGACACGGTCGGGGCCAGCCCCGCGGACGGGTGCTTCAACCGGGGCTGGTGAGTGAATGGATGGAGGCTGTGGAGATGGTGTCCGTTCGCCTGCATGCGACGCAGTCCACTGCTGGGATCCGCGAGGGAGACATTAGGGCAGGGCAGTTGCTCCACCTGGCACACTGAACCTCTTCCCTCACTCATGCTGGATCCACACAGCTCCATTTGTACAGTCCCTATTAACTAAAAAACCCATGGAAAGGTTGGGATTGGACATACAATAGGGATTCAGAGATATGGTGTAGTTGAAGTAACCTATTCTTTTTTACAAATATAACAGCATCATATAATAGGCAAACATAAAAAAATTGCCTGACTTGATTGTTAATACAGTGTTATAATAGTGTAGTATATCTGCCTAATATTTGTGCATATCTTTCTGATTTAAGCTATTGTTACTAACGTTTGGCTCACAGGTTACACACAAAAAGAAAATACTCAAATGAATAAATGAAGAAGATGAAGCAAGCCTAATAGTATATATCAGTATGCTATTCAGTCAACTTCCCAAAATCATAACTTTGCTTGTTTCCTAAGTTTTGTTTTGAAAACTTACCTAAATGTTCGTCCTGATCTCTCACATAACCATAACGATCGCACTCATTGACTCTCTTGGACTTAACGCTTATTACGTAGACCTTCTACAAGGTGAAGCAGGTGGCGCGTAGTAGGAAAACGGAGTCAATTAAGGCGCCACAGCTATATATGGGCTGAGTGGTGGGAACAACAGGTAGCGCGACTAGTGTTTCTGCAAGGCAAGTGGGGGAGTGGGTGGAGTTATGCAGATATATGCCACGCCTCACTATACATGTTCTATACTCTCCAGTCTCCATGTAAAGGGATTATACTTATTTATTTATGTGGAGTTGATTAGCCTATTGTAGCCTATTGTAAACGTCAATTCGAGGCAAATTGTTTAGGGGCATGTATACTCTTTCAGCAACAGTCAGAACTGCGGAATAACTACCCATATTCTGAAAGTGACGGAAGTCACATATCTTCATTATCCATCTTGGTACCTTGTCCAGCAACCCCACCATCTCTTAACAGTCTCTTCTATCTAAAAGTGTAATCTTTGAATCCCTATTTAACTTATCATGCTCTTACCTCTTGCTCTTACTTCTCATGCTCTTATTTCTTTCAATAAAAAAGACAAGGAAAATTCTTATGTTTTAAGCATTTTATTAGCTAGGCCATTACCCATTGTGTTTAATATGGTTGATTAGCCTACGTGGTAATAGGCATGATGACATTATGCTGCACTTGTACTATTTAGAATATTGTTTGCTTATAATTGCTGGTGTATAACCTGTCCAACTACTGACAAATGTAGGCTACATGTAAGTGGCTTTGAATACAGTAAATGTAAATGTATATTGATTATTGCATTTAAATACCCAAAGAAGAGATATATGTCAATAGTATCTGTACGTTTAAATTATGGCTATAAGTAGCCTATATAGATGTTTAAACTCACAGTGTTTGTTTACAGATCTCAGTATTATGCGTAGGCTAACGTAGCCTATTGCAGATATAATGTCAACATGTAGCCTATTTCTCCCTTTAATGTGAAACATCTGATGCTGCAGCTACCTGACACGGGCACAATAATAACTGTCGCACTTCTTGGGTGCAGTGTTTTAGGAGAGAACAGAAATAAAGTATCATATTTTATTTAACAGACAGTAGACAGACAGCCAAACCTGAGCTGAAACCAGAATGCATTACATATAATTAAAGAGAGAGCGAGAGTGAGAGACAACACCTGTTGTGTGACTGCCAATGTGTGGAATTAGGAGGAGAATATGGGGGAGAATATCCGTAATAATCTTGTACAGTTTGCATTGAGTGCCAGTGTAATTTGTGTTTATTACCCCAAATGCACATAACTTGCAAACTTGCAATCTTTGCCAAACCCTTTACATGTCTGCATGTAAGTTTAATAGTAGTTTTATATTGTAGGCTTCTGTAGATTGTATTTATTCTATATATCTAAAAAGGCAAAAACAGCCCCTTTCAGTAACAACTATCACAACGCTTTTACATCATCGCTGTCTGCCTGATTCCTAGTGTGGGGTGTATTCAGTTAACATCTAGCAGGGAGCCATATCATGTTGTGACCCCTCATGGCTGTGACGTGTAGGGCAAAGTGTGGTGACATTAGACCTCACTAGTCTGAAACCACACAGAGGGTTCAACTCATGTGAACTTGTCTGTGAATAGCGGTTAACACCTCAGAGTGCTAAAGCAGCATAAAGACTATCAAAAACCAAAACATGCCTTTTGGCTGTAGCCTATACTACTGTTTTGTTTTTAATACTGTGATTTTCAGGATGATTTAAATTATTGATACAATTGTATGATATTAGAAAATAAACTATGATTAAGCTGTGGAAAATTCAATGTGGCTGTTGTAATGTAAAAGCATACATATTTTATTCATGGAAATCATGGAGGTAAAATTTATAAATAATGAAATAAAATGTTTCCCATGTCCCATGTCCCATGTCCTATGGGTGCATGGGTGCAACAGATTATACATAGTTATCACTCAAGCAGCACTCTCACCCAGTGTTGAAGAGAGGTCTAACCAATCACATTAACTCAAAAAGTCTGTGTGGATGGACAGGTGAGGATGGTTGCTTTCACTTGGTAACATGTCAAATGCTCCTGATTAGAGAGGTAGAATGGAAACCATGGCAAAAACCAGTCAGAGTACTGAGAGATTCAGTACTGTAGTTTAAGTGTCCACTGCCACCTTGCGATGGCTCTTTTAATGGTTGTCTAATTAGGATATTATCAAGGAGGAGATTATCAAACATAGAAAGTATAGTATATTCAACTAACTACATACTAAATAATGTACTGTATATTAAGTCCAAAGACAACAACTCCAGAAATGAAGCAGCAGAGGGCGCCAGATAATCAACTGTCTATTTGAGAGTATAGTCGGAAACACTAGATACCTAACCTAACCTACCTAGCCAGATGGTTGTTACACACACAACCATATATAGTTGTATACACACAACCATCGTGGGAGCTGTCCATTCGTCCACAAACACCTTAAAAAAATAATTGGCAGGTGATTGGATGAACCATCTTTATCTGTTTTTTCTGTTTTCGAGTCGCTTTCTCTGTCGTCACACCTAAACTACGCCCGTAGCTACAGGTACGACGCTGATTGATCACTATATATTACCTTTACCGGACAGAATATTTTACTAGTATGGTACTGACTGTGTGATAGAATCGACAGTACAAACCATTTAAACTGAAATTATGCTGTCATGTAACATTAACAATTTAAAGCTGAACCACTGATGAACTGGTTTGCAGCCAAATGACTACTGACAACCATTAGAATGTGCTTGGGTAATAATAGTTACTTGTGACTTAGCACCAAGACTAACTCATTGTTTGCCTGTGTGGACCTGTGGGCCTCCACAGATTTTAGCATGTTTTATTTGAATGACATATACATACAAAAAAAGGCATGATCTTCTTAGACATCATTTATTAATAATTAATTAATTAATAATAAATAAATCATATTCAGTGTAATATATATACATATACTGTAATAATTTCTAAAGAGTGCATGCTAAAATATGTATTACACAATAATGATTATTTTTATATGAAAAAATAAAGCTTTATCCCACATACTAGCTGGTCATTAATAAATCATTTGAGAACTGTGTGGTGTCCTTGCTTATAATCTTCCATGTTGAAGATCTGGAGTAGCTGAATATACGAGACTTAATTTATTAAAGTGTGTAATTTAATTTCATGCTACTTGTGCTAAGAGGCAGCTCTGAGGACACGCTCTGAAATGCCTTTAAGGATTTTAAGCTAAATGAGTTCCTTCACCTAGTGTGATGAAGTACTCAGAGCTTTACATGCACTCAGTCCACAATTACTCTGTGTACATGTGTGTGTGTGTGTATGTGTGTGTGTGTGTGTGTGTGTGTGTGTGTGTGTGTTTGCCCCACAGGATGATGCTGGAGATGTGTGTTGGCCAGCTGCCGCTTCAGCAGAACCCTGAGGGAGCATTGCATTTGGAGGGAGAGACTCTAGAGGTCATCCCTGACACGACCACCCTAATCTGCACCCTGCAGGGGGAACAGAGAGAATAGCAACCGGCGTAACTCTGTCAGGGACAGTAGTGCACAGTCCGAACAGACTGTGCTTCTGTCTGCAGTCTGTTTCCAGAGCAACACACACCCACACTGCTGCTTGTTTCTGATCAGGAGAGGCAGATATAGACAGATAGGCAGAGCGAGAGACAGACAGACACACACACACATATATATGGAGAGAGAGAGAGAGAGAGAGAGAGAGAGAGAGTAGTTAGACACATGCTGACATACACAACACATAGAATGCATTGTTAATCTTCTACTTGAATATGTCTTAGCGTGCCTTTCAACGAAAATAAAACAAACGACATGATGTTGCCATCAGAGTACAGTTCTCTCTCTTATTACTTTGAGTGACATTGAGAAAGGGCGAAAAATATTGTGAGTACCTATAATAATAATTGTGTGGGCGGTAAAATTATTCCAGCTGTTGCATTCTTTGTTACTTTACATTACACAGTTACATTAATAGTCCTTCAATTAAAGTTTATATGTAAAAGAATAGCAGAGCAAGCAGAACACAATGTTAAAAGGGCAAAGCTTCCATAATAAATTAGAAACCCTCTGAAACTGTGTTTTAAATGATTTAGCACAAAAGATGAGGCTAGAGACAGATTTCAGAAATAAGACTGGAGGACAAACAGGACATTGTGGATGAGAAAGGTAGGAATATGTGCCAAACTTCCAGACACATCAGACACTAGCTAGCAGAGCCAGATATGTCCAGAAAGTAAAATTCTAAACCAGGTGTTGTGTTCTCCAGCACTCCAGAAAGCAAAACATTTTTAGTGCTGGGAGCAAATACCTGGTTAGAATGTATATTCTCTGGGCCTGCTTGGTCAACCTCCGCTAGCTAGTACTGTTTAAAATCTCAAATAAGTTATGCGCTGGAGGTTCTTTTCAAATTCATCAATTTGTCTGGTAAAACGATAGAGCTTGTGGGTATTAGCCAGCCACTGAGACTGCTGAATTTAAGTGTGTTTTCTTCCCTGCTGGTAAAAAGGGATAGCAGGACGAGAAAAGGCAAAGAAGAAATCAATGTCTTGGGTGAAGTTGACAGCAGTGGTGCTTCAAGCAGAGAAAACCGATAATAAAATGAGAGATGAAATAGCAGCTGGTACCTCATGAGCTGCTGAGCCATCTGCAAAGCCTTCCAGGGAAATGTTGGCACTATAGCTGATTTAAACAGGTGACATTCCTCTCTTAGCTAGAGTTAAGAAAGATTGGATTAATATAAATGCATAAAGACAATGATAACTTTTTGATCTTAAATTAAAAGAAATTATTATTTTGATTCAAATTGTAATTAATATACAATTACAGTATAGGCTACAATATATTCAAAAGTCATATTTAAGTCTACTGTATGTATAACAGGACTAGGGTCTTTCTCTGACTTTGTCAATTGAACCTCAAACAGCTGCCAGTAATGTCTAACTGCAATAAGCAATATTTTTGCTTGAGTTTAATACATTTTACTCCAAGCATTTCCTTGTTAAGGCCACAGGCATGCAATAAAATCAATACTTGGCAGTTACCTATGAATCCATTCTCCTGAGCAAATGTCCTAGATGCCTGACAGCTTGGTTCCCAGGGGAGAACTGAGATTTGCTTACCTGAGGCACAAAGAAAGAAGTGAATGGCTGCAATAATCTCCACATACCTGGATTGAGCATGTAAACAGTGAATGACATTACAACATTTTATTTGGTCTTAGGCTAACTATATATTACATACTGTAGGTACCTGGAATTCACCACAATAGTATACAGTACATGCCACAATTACTAGAAAGAGTTTCAAATATCTCAGTTTGCAGTTTCACAAGGGTGTTACTTTGAGTCAGGATTGGGCATCTTGTAACTGCAAGTGTAAGTGCTGAAGGGGTGGATACAATTAAAAAAATTAGGAAAACATTTCCCTTCCCATGTACTGTCCTCTACAATATATAACAGAAATACCATGCAATAAATAACACTCACAACAGTATAAATAAAAATCCTTATATTTCTGATAGCTGTACAGTGAAATGTCAGATAATGTTACGCAGTGTAATGTTAATGCAGTATGTATCAACGCCGATGTTAGCTGTACATGATTCATACACAAGACAATCAGGTTGACAGACTTACCTCTTGGTTCTGCAGTACTAGCTGAGCATAACAGAGAAGCTTATACCCTGAATGTGTGTGTGTTTCACCCTGTCTGTCTCTGTCTGAGAGAGACAAACAGAGACAGACAAACAGAGTCAAACACACTTACACATGTACACACACACAAGGACCTATATGCACATGGGTACACAATGCTCTCTCCTCTCCGTAGGCACAAATTGTTCTCAATGTGCCCACACATTTGCCAGTGACTCATCTAAAATAACACAAGAGGCATATCAAAATAGACATTAAAACTCTAATGAAAATAAACGACTGGGCCGAGCAGAAATAAACAATTGCCAATGAGCTGATCTGTGGGCCGTGGGACCGCCCTCTGCTTTGACGCTACCTGCTGTTAGAACAACATTCAGAGCCCATTGATATCAACAAGGGAATTATACTAAAGTGAGTGGACAGCTTTTAAGGATACCGCAAGACTGATTGATGAATAATCAGGCTCTTCACCCTGGCATAATTCTCAAAGGGATATGTGTCAGTAATAATATCCGACACTTGATGAATGAAGAACTCAACTGGGTCTTTTTACTGGACATTTACATGGAATCTACTGTACTGAATCGTATAATGCTCAACCCAGAAATAAACCCTTTAATGCATCTCATCAAGTAGTGGAACTTTAATATATATATATATCCATAGACCCACATACATTTTTTTAATGAGGCTTTGTTAGTTGTTTTAGAGCAGCATTAAATCTTCTAAATCATTCAGGCTACAGCTAATAAATAATGGAAAATAATGGGAGAATGAATGGAGAGAAAAGGCCTATTGATGAGTTTGTGCCACACAAGCAGATGATTTATAAGAAGTGTGTAATCTTTGACCTGGTCTGACCTATCATAGTGACCTATTAAAGTATTTAATGTCCTTGAAAATACCCTTTAGGCAGCCATTTGCTGAGTCAATTAACTAATGCTAATCACCTCACAATCATCTCACAAAGATACTGAGGCTTGGACACATGCACACTGGAAGTCTTCCTTTACATACTGTACAGTGTATAGTACATTGTATCCCAACACTTTGGATAGATTACTGGCAGGTATTTAGGTGGAATAAAAAATGCTAGTTTAATTTTAATTACATAGTTTATATCTATTTAATCAATGTTACAGCAACCAACTGATTTAATAAATCAATTAATATGTCTTAATTGTAACTGAATGAAATTATAAGTCCTGCCCCATGTGTCTATGCCAACAGTCAGTAAAGTCTGTCCTTGAGCTTTTTCAAATTATAAAAAGCCTTTATTCAGCAACTGAATCAAGAACAACCACTCCATGTTTAAGCTACTGCTACAAGCATATCAATCGTTGTCAAGTTCAGACATGCTTTCAGCTAAATCCTTATCTGGGTTTGTGCCACACAGCAGTGCATACGCATCAATACTTTTCTATAGATAATGTATTTCTAAACATTCCAATGTTGTCTGCTTGGATATCTGTCAGGCCAAAATAATGTGTTGAAGTTAGAATTACCCAACAATGCTGTAGAGCATTTTTGCTTGCAGCAGAAATGGCTAATTAAAATCTGGCGAGTTTGAGTTTGACCTCCATTTGTTTGGTGCAAATGACATTTCTGCCTGTGTGTGTACTCAGCAGTGTCTGTATACAACTAAATGTTAGCAGATGTCTGTTGCATTCCTACATTTAGTGTGTGGAGGTAACATGTGCTTGTGTTTATTTGTCTCGTTTCAGCAGCACTCACTGGAAGAACTGATGACCCATGCAGGTCTGGTAGAGATGGTTTATCAAATATCCACCGCTGTGACCCAACTATTACAGTAATGCTGTTAGCACTAAGGGCTTGGATAATCACACACCTGATGCACATGCACACACACATATGTACCAAGTAATTGACCCAGTGCAGTCAAACCTGTCACTGTGACAGCACCACACTGACACACACCACTGTTATGCACCAGAGATTACAAAAGCAATAAGACCAAAAACAGTGAGATGATTTACATGTCTGGTATTTCTCATTACATCATAGCGTTGGATGGAAAATCGAAACTTGTCATTTGTCCTCATTCATTATTCTGTGAAATAATATTCCATTACAGTGATATATTGACTTTTTAGCTTCCCTAAATAGCTATAGTCTTGTTTAATTATTTAATTTCCCACAGTTGTTTTATGTTGTGTAGCTCCGTCTGAATGTTTTCAAAAAACCTTATCATATGGCATGTCTTTGCAACAGACTACATATTTGTAAATGATTTGTTATTGGTTTAAATATTTTAATGAATTATAATAAATAACTGAATGGTTATAAAACATTGGCATGTGGACTGGAGATAAATTATGGAGAAATGCTTGACACAAGAACACAAGAACACAAACCCTTTATAGTAGGATGGAAAATAACAAAAGAAAGAACAAAGAGTAAAATAGAAACAAACAATCAAACAGAAAGAATGGATATATAATGGTGAATGGGCACTGTTGTTAATTTTATCCAACATGTAGCTTAATGCTAGTTATTGATGCTACCGTCTATTTTTACAATGGGGTCTATCTTCTCCTCAGGTGTGGTTAGTTGGCCCAGCCTCAGATGAACAGATGGCAGCCATATTTCCATCTAAGTGCAGTTGGCAGCATGACCCAATAAGCTATCTTGGTGGGCAGAACACAGTACACTGTACACACATTTGGAGTCGCTGTTTATCAAGTAGGAATATCGCCTGAAACATATTGTATCTGATAGGAAATATTGTCATGGTTTTACTCACAGAATCGGTGTTGCAATATATAGGCTGGTTTTCAGACTGGATTCCACATACTATAATATTAGTATATTAAGTGGGTTGTTCAAGTATGTATATGGGCTGTCAATTAATCACAGGAAATTTTTGTGTTATCAGCATAAACTAAATCAGACCAGTGCAGCAAATTAAAACATAGCAGTTGATTTAACTCCTGAACAGGAATTGCAAAAAACTATTAATTAGCTCTTGAAGTTTAGCCTAGTTAAAACTCTTGCAAGCTATGCCAATACAATTAAATTTGCTTTTACTGTTCATCTTCGTCACAGTGCTATACGTGACATCAACTGTCTGTGAACATGAATACAATTATACAAAACCAAACCAGTCCATAATTACACTGAGACAGTTCTAATTTGTAATAAAATTAATTGTTATATGAAATAGAATGAGGCTTTATATATTTGTTAGTATGGTTTTAAATTATATATATATTGTTTTGCAGCATTTTTGAAATAACGTGGAAATTCAGTTAATTGTACCACCATATATGATGAACTGCAATGCTGTGGGCACAGTCTCCCTGGTTTGGAGGGGTTTAATGTGAGCTTATCTAATTGTATCACTATTTATTCAACATAAATAGTGACTAAAAAATCAAAAGCCAGCTCATTTCGCTTTTCATCACAACTATTTGCATTTTGCTGATGAGGATTTCAATGGCTTTCAATGGCAATGGCTTTGATGTAGTGTTTTGCTACTACTGTAATTATCATTCCACAAAGCCACCTGCAGACCACATTTATGTTCTTAGAACCTAGCAGCAATGATAGTACTTGGCTTGCTATTATAGACCCCTTCAGTCATATGTGCTTGAAGAGCACGGTTTCTGTGTAGGTTGTTTTTGGTCTTATTTATCTTATTTTGGTTTGAGTTGACTACTTTAGGGTGGACCTGTTGGGCTCATGTCAGCCAAGCTGTTCATGCAATGGAGAGGCCTGCCTCCATCTGGACTGGGAGAAGAACTCTGGGATATGTCAGTGTTAATCAGCACACCACTAACTCACTGTTTGGAATCTGTGGACCTTAAGGAGGCTTGACTATATTAGGTCTAGCACACTCATCGGTAAGCCTTCCTGGCTAACGCTATAACATGTCAACCCAAGAGACACACACCTACACACACAAATGTGACCAATTAAACATAGGACTGGCATGGAGTGGACTTTTAAACAAAACCAAAAATGGGTATTTGAATAGGTTGATGGGAGACACTGACTAATATGTTGTTTTATACAAATATAGCCATAATTCTCAATAGGTTGATAGATGTCACCTAATTTAGTGACCAGCACTGACGGTGCTGATGGTCTGCTAATGGCATTATAGAGCTGGACTTTGATTTGGAGTGGGAAACTGGAGTGTTGCATTCAACAGGAACAGAGCTGGAGCTTTTGTGACACTGATGTGGACAGGTGAAGAGTTCCATTAGTACAGCAGGTATCACAGCCTTAAAGTCACGTTCACACAGTTAGTGTTCTATTCACTTTCCAAACATATTATTTGGAGTACATTACAAAAAACTTGAAATATTCTCATTAATAATCTCATTATCAGTGGAAACATTTCAAGCCAAAGTCAATATCATGTTGAATGTATACAACCTCAGGATTTAAAACCCTACTAGACTTGAGAATTAATAAATTACCATTGGATATGTCAAGCCAACACTATTGTTTTAAATAGTAATAACAGTAGTGAATCTTGACATCTTAAAAGGAATAGTCTACTTCTGGTCAAATTCCCCAAATATCTCTTCACAGTCTACTAGCTTACCGTTCTCTTTGCGTGCTGAATAAATAATATGCTACTTCTACACTGCCCTGGCTCCATAGGAACACCAAGTGGTGAACACCACTCAT
>JAODUG010081337.1:0-12667 GCA_027564795.1 Aphredoderus sayanus
CCCCCCATCTTGCCTTTCTCTGCGCCTCTAAATGTGTGCCTCCCTTTTCCATGCCCCCCCCCCTCTCTCTCCCCCTCTCTCTGTCTCTTCCTCATTATGACTGTGCATGCATAACTGGGGCTGCATCTTTGATTTGCTTCTCTCTCTCCTCTCTCTCTCGCGCGCGCTCTCGTTCTTGGCTGTGCTTCTAAACTAGCTGACGTGGACGCAGGTAACTATCCTTCTATCTACCTTTAGCTCACATCCATCCACCCATCCATCGTCCGTCACTGGTCCTGGCTTTCCCGTCAGCGGGGAGTCAAGCCTCGATTCTGACACCCAGCGTCTCGTTGGTCCGTGCCCTTGGGTTGCCCTGGGTTCCACTCGCACACCAGTTGCACCGCACTCCAAATTGCCCTGCCCCAGTGCCCTCGAGCACCACATTTTTAGCAGCTCCACGAAACACACCATAGGTCACCCTAACCTCTGACCTCCTGGTGGAGTCAAACTGAACCACATTTTCAGAAGTGCTCCCCTATATTTTTGTGCCCTTCAAATTGCTAATCGGCCCTGTAATGTGGCCTCAGGGCCTCAGCTATTTCCCAAGAGGTCTGTCTCAGTTTGGATTAGATCCTGGCTCGGTGTGTGTGTCGGGGGTTGAACCCAAGGATGGTGGGCGCGGCGCTGTGGTGTTGTTAGCAATTAGCTCCTAGCATAGTTTCCTCCTGTCATCTCTGCATTCGCTTGTTATTTCAGATTTGACTACTTGTTGCCATCTTGGTCCCATTCCTCCTCATATTATCATCAAGCACACTTACACCCATTAGATGCACGCACGTGCACACACACACACACACACACACACACACACACACACACACACACACACACACACAAACATGCTGACTCAGCGCTAATGAGCCTGACAAAGCACTTCAGAGCCATCTGTTAGGCTGAAGGCAAAACAGAGCATGATGGCTACACCCCAGTACACTGCACCAGTCCATAGCTGTTTTTGTATTTGCTGTAATTAACTTTTCTTTTAACTGGTGATCACAAAGTGAATCATTTCAGCAGTCACTTTAATTGATTCTGATCATGATAATTAGCCATTAACAGTATTTATTTGGTTTCCTATCTTCACTATGTTATCTCTTATGATAATTGTACTTCAGGCAACCAAGCTACAGTAGCAGGGTCACTATGCCTAGTTGGAGCTTAATGAATTAGGTCTACTGCTGTGCTGCTCACAGAAACAGTGGGGACTACACATGTTCTGCTTCAGAAGGCCCTATGGACAGTGTGGGTCCACACAGAGGAAGGAGGCATGGTGGTGGAGACCTATTTAGAGTCGTCGTAGCCGCTGGGCTGCGACCGTAGCTCTTAAAATACACACACTTGGGGAGAGAGAGGGTGGGAGAGAGAGAGACAAGGGGGGTTGAGAGAGAGTCCTTTGACCGCAGCCACATGGGTCAGAGAAAGGATACAAAGAACCGAAGATGTAAAAGGAAGTTCTGTACATTTGTTGTGACCACAAGTCTTATTATGTCTTGCGTTCCCCTGTAAACCGCTCCCCCTACTCTCCATTAATACCAATCCAATGTCACTCCCTTTCTTGAAATCAACTTGGGGCCCATCCAGAGCTTCTGAAAAGCTAAATGAAATGTATAGTTTGTTTTACTTTCTTCTTTTTTTTTTTTACTGTGGGATTTCCCTAGTATATGTGAATCAACTTACTTCATCACCACATGAATCATTTTTATTTCTTAAATTCTACTCTCTAAAATGGAAAGTGTTTTTTTTTTCTTCTCTAAGCTACCCCATTTTTATATTTAAATGAAGGGTTAGTTTTAGTTTCTTTTTTTAATGTTTATTCTTTTTTCTTTTTTTTTTATCCTGACAGACCCAAACTGGTTTCAATTACTTCCCTCAGGCTGCGGCCTCTGACCTGTTTAAGGTCAAAGGTGAAACTGTTGTGTATAGTCAGGGGTTAGAGCGCTTGTGAGAAATAGCTAAACGTTTTCTCATTCTATTGGAAAGATAACTGTGTGTCTCTTGAGAATGTACGCTGGTTTGTTAGAGTGGGGGTGTATTTCTTACGCATATTTGCGTGACTGCATCTTTGTGACAGTCTGCTCAAATAAGGATGGGTGTGTGTGTGTGCTAGTGTGCTGTTAGCCAGTCAGGTGTGTCTGACAAGACGGTCTGGACACTGTCGTCATGGCGTTGAAAACATGAACTGGAATGTGGGGAATACCATAACACACACTCAATCTACAGTATCATCTCCATGTGGTTTACCTGTAGAGTTGCATTCCTTACATTGACATCTGGGGATGTGGGGGAAGGGGGTCAGTCAATACATGTGTGGGTGTTGCTGAAATCTGTACAATGATCCGATCTGATCACTCATCTCTCTAGTCGTCGGCAGTCTCTGATCATTCATTCGTCTTTGTCTCATGTCAATCAAGCGCCACCTTACTCACCAAATGACTATGAATATGACTAGTTGTGATGATGGTCTAACATTTGAATTAAACATCACCACATCACCACATTTGAAGCGGGCTTTAATTGTTTTTCTCTCTCTTGTCTTTCTCTCTCAGGGGGCCGTTTTAAGAAGGAGATTGTGGTGGATGGCCAAAGCCACCTCCTGCTCATCAGAGATGAGGGGGGCCCCCCGGAGCCACAGGTAAGTACTGCACCTTCCCTTTCTCCTCTCATCCAAAGCACAAAACCGGCTTCTAAGTAGTGTAGGCCCTATGAATGGCAATTCATTAGGAAATGCAATGGCAAATAATGACCCTTGTTGGTTATATGTCTGACTCTCTCTTTCTGTAATATGTTCTGCCTGTCTCCTGGTCTGTCTCCTGCTGCCTGTTACTGTGTAGCCACTGAGAAACTAGGTTAGGTTAAAAGCATTAAAAGCAGGCAGTTTTGTCTGTAGATGTCCTCGAAAATGACCAAATGGGCTTTCTGTGTCTAGACAAGACCCCCGTAACCCCACCCACGGATGTATCGACTAAACATTTCTCTCTCTCTCTCTTTCTCTCCTGTCCTCTCCTCTATACAGTTTGCATTGTGGGTGGACGCTGTGATTTTTGTCTTCAGTCTGGAAGATGAGATCAGTTTCCAGACAGTGTATCACTACTACAGCCGCCTGGCCAACTACCGCAACACAGCAGACCTGCCGCTGGTGTTGGTGGGCACGCAAGGTATAACACGCACACGTGTGCGTAAAATCCTCACAGATAGAACGTTTTATCGATGTTTTTTTTACAGCTATTAGAAACTGTGCCATACCAATGTTCTGTGACTCCAGATGACTGCATTGGAATAAATCTATGTTATATTGGAATTCATTTGACCGCTGCTTTGCTGCTTTCTTGATGTGTTGCTGCCACCTAGTGGGGTTATGTTGTCATTGCCACTGACTCATAGGTTAAAGCTTTGCAGATTCAGGCTGCAAAGCTGTGAAAATAAATGCTTACATACATATGTACATAATAATTACACAGGTTAAAGGTGCTCTATGTAATATTTTGAGATTACATTGAGAAAACATTAAACACACCCTGTAAGATACTGAACAGTAGCCAAAACGCAGAGAGAGAGAGAGATGCCCTAGTCGCGTATGTGACACTCAATAACGGAATTAACTTGTCTGAATATACTGTCACCAGACTTATTTCACTGGTTGTCATAGTTTAAATGAGAACAGAGCTATGCTTATTTCAGTAGGTTATTCGATAATAATTTCACCTGTAAATTCCATCAAGATAAACTACAAGTATATGTCTGTGTATGTATACTGTGTAGGCTACAAGGTGGAGCTGTGAGGGGTGTGATTGTATTGACTTCTTCTTCTTATGATAGTGGGTGGACACCGCTACATTCTGGTGATATGCTGCCCCCTAACTGCTTGTAATTAGAGCACCTTTAATAGACCATTTTCACAGATGTGTCATAGCAGGGTTAACACAGCTGCATCTAATGTTTTCACCCAGATGCCATCAGCTCGGCCAACCCCCGGGTGATAGACGATAGCCGTGCCCGGAAGCTGTCCAACGACCTGAAGCGCTGCACATACTATGAGACCTGCGCCACATACGGCCTCAACGTAGAGCGCGTGTTCCAGGACGGTGAGAGACACTTTCCCGTCTGTCTGTCTGTCTGTCTGTCTTGTCCAGCCCTATAGCGGTCTAGCTGGCTGCCAGACTGGCTGAAGTGAGAAGTAGAAGAAAATGCAGACATATTACTTTTGAAAGTTGCTAGGGAAATATCCATTTACAAGCTCGATACTTCATTTTCCAACTGTCATTTTGGATTGTTCTATTCAAGCTGAACATTCACTTTCAGTTGTTTAGCTTTCCTTAACCAGATGGACTTTATGGGTGGCAGGATGAAGGGCTTTATCTAAATTACATGTTTGTTATTCAGATTTCATACAGGTAACACAGCTGAACACATATGGGGGGGGGGGGGGGGATATTATGAACCCGCTTTTGTGTGGGAATTCATTGTCAGCTTTTAAGGTAGTTTTTCTCTAGCCAGAGTTAAATAAATATACCTAAATAGGTACATTTAGATAAATGTACACATCAGCAGGGCTGGGCACATGTTCAGTTCTCTGCATTTAACATCAATCGAAAATGTAACTTTAATGTTATAAGAACATACTATCATTGTATTACTTTGATTTGATCAATAGCTGTCAGGTAGTCTCACAGAGCCAGCCTTTACATGACTAGTCTGGGACATAGTGCTGGCTAACAATGTTAAGGGCCGCCTACTTGACAGGAGAGGTCAGCCAATGAAAACCTACTACCCTACTTCCTGATAGTGCTGAAATGCTTACAGGGGTATATAGTATGTATCAAACGATCAGCACAAGATGCTTATGTGATGCAGTGCTGATTAGGCTGAGACTAGCTGTACGCACAAGCTCTCTACGGCGCATTCAGCTGTCCGTCCTCTGCTGTAGTATGTCCAGTGCTGCTCAATCTGCCCTTCCTCTAGGTCGTCTGCCATGCAATCATGTCAAATGAGGCCTTGAAACAGCCAACTGCCCAGTGAGATTGTTGTAATCTCAGTGACACCAGAAACTGTGGCACTCGCCCTCCATGTTGTGTTGGGGTGGGGGGTGTGGGGGGTCAAGAGGGGCACAGTGCTGTCCCCTGGGAAGGTGACTTTGAATCCCCCCCTCCTTCCCCGACCAGCGCCATTTGGGCCGACCTAATCAAGCGTCAATTAAGAAGGAAATGGACCTACTCGGCTATTTAGCTCCCACCCGACGGCAATTAACTTTTATCACACTGCGGTGTGGGGGGGCGGGGGGTGGAAAGGTGCCTGAGTGGGGGTAGGGCAATGAGAGGGCTAAGTGTACTTTTACAGAGTGGCCACTAGATGGCAATGTAGGCTCATAGTCGTCAGTTTGCTATACAGTTATTGCCACCTTGTATGAAAGCTCAATATTGTTAATTTGAGACCTAAACATGTCAAAATATGAGTATATATTTTGTTCTGTCCTACTCTAGGTTATTGCCAAATAAAATTAGCTCTATTTTACACTTTATCTTTTTTTATAATTAGTCCTGGTGCCTATGGTGGAATTAATTTGGAATTTAGAATTACTTTCTTTCTTTCTTTCTCTGACTTCTTTAATTTTCTCTCACACTTCTCAAATGTGTTTGAGAGAGAGGCTGTCCTTTTTAAAACCGACTGAGAGGTGACAGGAAAACACAGGTGGGGGCTGACAGAAGTCTAAAGTGTCAGTGTTTTGTGTTTGTAGGCAGTTTTCCAATGCCAAGGATTTACTGCTGTGAAATTGGTGTGTGTGTGGCCCACCATCAGTGTCCAGGAGGAACACTTAGATTTTGCACGCTAAACGCTCCCCATTATCCATTTAATTATTCTGCTGCGTGTGTGTATGTGTGTGTGTGTGTGTGCGTGCGCACAGGCTAAGTGGGTTGTTTTCCGTGATGTTGTCCAGTGCTATTTATCAGGACATCAGCACATTAATCAGCTTCTTAATTAGCCCCCATTGACAGTACTGTGTTTGTGTTGATGCACAATGCGTGTTTGATATGAATCTGTCTGCTTGTGTGTGTACTGTGTGTGTGTGTGTGTGTGAGAGAGTGGGTGCTAATGGCTCACACACGTGTATACCGAAACACACACACACATTGGCTTCTCCTTTTCCCCCCACACTGTGGTAGTGTGGTTTTTCTAATTACTACTTAGCATGACCTTAATTTGGAGTGGAGGACTGCTGTAAAAGTCTCCAGCCACTTAGAACACACACACACACACACTCACTATATATAATTACCATTAGCATCATTTCAGTACAAGAGCAGAGAGGTGACAAGAGAGCAGCGTGACGGCAACAGTCAGGAGGTCAAAGTGCTGAACTTTGACCTCCTGTGTTCTGGTCGAAATAGAATGAAGTATATTCTGTTGTTAACCCTCATGCTGTCCTACCGTATGGCACACGTATGGCTTTCTTGCACAGTAATCTGTTTTAAGGTTTAAGCATTTGCTTGTATATCTCATGCTGTACATTATATTATATTTAAAGAATCTAATACAATACAGTAATTTAATGAAATATGCTTTTTCCTGTTTGAAAAATGTTCATTTGAATAAAAGAAAATTGTATATTGTGTATATTATTATATACCAAAAGAATTGATGCGTTCATTTGGTTATTGATGGTAATGTGTGTGTTACCCTATATAGCTTTGGTGGTTAGCCATCAAGACACTGACTAGCTGTGTGCGTGTGTGTGTGTGTGTCCAGACATCCCAGATGAAGGCTGACAAATCGTCGGCTGTGCCTCTCATTTAAATGGCATTTGCAACATCCACAAATCCGATCGGAAATTAACTCGCCATTTATAAACGTGGGGGGGGGGATCACTGCTAAGCGCATTACACGCGTGTGCATATTGATTCCGCATGCATATTCCCGTGTCGTGACCCCCCCGTCTGGATTGATTGCGTTTGGCACAGCGCGGGGGCCGTAATCACCCAGGGCCTGCATGAATGCTGCCTGGCTTCCTAACAAAGTGGATTTCCACTGACAGGGCAAGGCTCACGATGTCTCGTGAATAAACGCTGATTCCTACTAATTTGACGTGATTCCGATGTGGGGGGGTCGCAGGGCAGCGTGTGGTCTTTTCAGCGCTCGCGTGCATGCGTGTGCATGTTTGATCGTGAGACGAGGGCTACGTTCAGCTCACATTAACGGCATGTCGGCGCGCATCATAAATCAGTGAAGAGCTCCAGTGAGTTACAATGGCTGTTTAAAGAGAGAGAGATGGAGAGAGAGATGGAGAGAGAGAGGAAGCATTAACCGTTAAAGCTTATCTGCCGTACTTATCACCGTTGTCATCTGGGAAGACATTTGTTAGAGAGAAAATGGCGTTGTGCATATAAAACACGGCGGTTCTGTTACTATTGTGTTTGTGTTTATGAGGGAGGGAACAGCAGAGCCATCACTAGTTCTCTAACTGCCCGTGTGTCCGCCTAACAAAGCCGTCCCCGTAAACCCCGGGCGGACACACGGGTTCCGTACGTCTGCGCCACATCCCTCTGATGGATGTGTTAAAATACAGGCCGTGTTCAGGCACAGGGGAGGGCTTGAGGCGATCCATCCCTCTATCTGTCCCTCTATCCATCCCTCGCTCATCTATCTCTCCACGATTCCATTATCTACTGAATAATCATCCATGTCTGTCTGTCCGGGTGAATCCCTCAAACTTGTCTATTGTGCTTTGTTATGAACCTCGCTCGGTGTGTGTGTGTGTGTGTGTGTGTGTGAGAGACATGTGATTTACATGCAACACTGCAGTACTGGGAGGTGTAGCCTAGTTGTGTGTGTGTGATGTCAGGGTGGGGGTTGGGGGTCCTGACAGTATGTGGGACCCCTCGTCCATCAGCGGGCTAATTTAATTAGCCTAATTACAGCGACGTGTAACCCCCCCCCCCACCTCATGTCAGAGCAGTGGCTGAGCCTCTTGTTAGCTCGTGCTAACGCCCAGAGATTACCCCTGTCCTGTCACTGTGTGTCCCCACGCCACACACACACACAGCAAACCTTTGCCAAACATCTGCCCGTTGGCACTGACCACACATGAAGAAACACACACACACACACTGCCAGGCGGACTGGCAGTTATACCGTAGATATAGTGCGTGCACACATATGTGCGCGGGCACACACACACACACATGCGTGCGCTCTCATCTCCCCCCTGCTGGTGAAGGTTGTTTTGCGTGTCACATCCACTTAGTGCTGTGAGCAGATCAGCTGCTGCTCTGGTGTAATGGACACAGTCGCATGGCCTCAGCACTCCAGGTGTACACAACACATACACACACACACTCTGCTGGATGGTCTGTTCTCTACTGTGACGGGGATATGTTTTGTGCACGACACCGGGGTTCTGCATGGGTGGATTATTAAGAGAAATGAATCCCAATAGTTTTGGGACCTGATCCATGTTGGATGGTGGTCTGGGCACAGTGTGGACCCCCAGACAGATGCAGGAAGGACAACCTCTGTCAGCTTGCATGAAGGGCTACTGTTTCTTGCAGGCCCCCCAACCATCTCTGCAGGGGAAAGAAATGGGATCACCTATCCCTCCAAACTGTATGATTTAACACAGTAGGATTGTTGTTTCTGACAAACAAGCTACTGGTGACAGATGCACACTGCTTCTCCTCATTGGCTCTCAGAAGTCTCCTCCTCCCCCCCCGGTCTCCTTATTCTGTCCTGGCGGGGTGTCGCGCACAAAAGGTTAGCTGTCTTCCTCCATCGGCCTCCACACCACTCTGCTTGCTTTCTGTCTCTCCTCCTCTCAGCAAGCGCTCGCTAGCTGGTTAGCAATGAAAAGCCGTAGGTCACATCCTCCCACGATAGCGCGGGGCCTCTCTGCTATCAGATCAGCTGGCTAGTTAGTCTGGCTGCGCTACATGAGGTCAACAGGTAATTTACATAGCCGTCGTGTGCATTCAGTGGACTCCGCAGTGAGCACTACAACTCCCAGGTGAGTGCTAATAGGGGAAGAGGCTGCATTTAGCAATGTAGGGTCAGTCGTTCTGCTTGTCGGACGGCCATCACCCAGTCTCTCTCTCTTTCTCCCCCCTCTCTCCCCCCCCCTGCTGGTACAGCCCTGCCATAAATCTGATCAAAGGAGGAGACATTTCCATTAGGATAAATGGCAGCCTCTCGGAGGGGAACGGAGATTGATGGACAAAGTTAAATTGCATTAGCCGCACAGTTTAAATAGTTAGCGCAGCCTTATCATAACTGCCCTTAACACTTAAAGTAATATACAGCCCCCTGCTTGCCGGGGTGTCTTCCCCAGTCACTCCAACGTTGTAATTCACAAAGATGCACTCTAGTTGGCGAGTACCAAGACAACAGCCCAGATGCATACCTGGTGAGAGTTTCCACTATGCAGGTTAGACCGTAGCCTGGCTATTATAATCTCACGGGAACGCCGTGATTGACAACTCGTCCTCAATTAGACGGGGGGCATAATTGCTTGTTTTTGTCGCCGCGCCGACGCTCTGGAGCAGCTGAGCGAGTTTGCCCGTGGTCTATTTAGCGGCGAGCGGCGTGGCCTTGCCCAGGCCCAGCCGTGTCAGCTCAAGGTAAATGTTTACGAGCCCCAGCTCCTCATTAACGGGAGCTGTGGCTCTTTAACGAGGCCAATTAAAGCCATCTCTGGACGCAGCCTGCGCCGACCCCAGTTTATTGGGACAGACATAATGAAGTGTTCCTGGGTGTAGACTGTCCCCGGTTTGGAGGGGGAGGGGGTGGGGGGGTTTTGGGGGAGGGGTCACGCCCAACTCTCTCTACCGTCTGCATCACAGCTCACGCAGGAATGTTTTGGGAATTATGAGATGGTTGAGTTGACACCAGCCACTTGCTGAGAGAGTTTATGTGCTGGCAAACATTGCTAATGCAGGAGCAGTGTGACTTATTACAGTACTAATGCACTATGGAATACATTGATTATGTGATTGATTGATTTGGAAGGGGCCGCTGTAAAACCAACCCCACCGTCGGGATTAGGCTTTCTCTCTATTGGGACTCTCTGTCTCTGTCTCTCTCTGTGTCTAATAATGTTAGAATAGTCACTGGAGCTGTTAGCTGATAAATGATCCACCCTGTGTGTGTGTGTGTGTGTGTGTATTGGGGTTGTATCAGGGTGCCATCCTCTGCTCTCCAGTGGGACAGATAAATAGTAGGTTAAGGGCAGCCGAGCCCAGCAATATTAGGACTAATAGACTCTCTCTCCCTCTCAGTCTGACTCTCTCTCTCTCTCCCCCTCTTTACCCCATCCCTCAGTTTTGCCCCTGACTGTCAGGAGTTTATCGTAGATCGATACATACAGATTAAAACTCTGAACTTCTGTGTGTGTGTGTGTGTGTGTGTGTGTTCTGCAGTCGCCCAGAAGATCGTGGCGACGAGGAAGAAACAGCAGCTGTCAATCGGGCCGTGCAAGTCCCTCCCCAACTCGCCCAGCCACTCGTCGGTGTGCCAGACGCAGGTGTCGGCCGTGCACATCAGCCAGGTCAGGAGCGCGCACGCACATATTTCCGTATCTGAATGCACCATGTCGTCAAATACACACTGTAAAGAGCATGGTCAACTCCAGTACTGTGATGAAAACTTTACCTCACGAGCTCCCTAAATCGCATGTGCACGCACTCGACCACACACACACACACCTCCCCCTCCCCCACCCTGAGCTGCGCTCATCAGCGTGGGTTCCCTCTTCGATCCACGCTGCTCGATCCCGCTTCGATTTCTCATTAAAAAGGCATCGCTCAGCTTCAGCCTACAGCCGCGCTGCATCCCTCGAGAGCCCTGTTTATCTTCCGCTGAAGCCCCCCCATATCCCCCCCAAACACATAGTTCCCTTGTCAAGACAGGCTATAGCAGTAAAGGTGATAATACACGGGCAACTTTTTGAGCAGTGTTGCTGAGCAGTGTTGCTCATGCACCTTCCCGTAGATACTGGGCAAAGCATTTCTTTCTCTCTAGATTATTTTGATCAGTGTGGGCAACTTTCTTTGAGATCCCGTCAGAATGCTAGCATCCGAGCGCATGCAGCCACCTTAGAGCTTCAGGATAAATTGAAGAACAAATGTCAGCCTCTCAGCCTTAGTGGAGCGAAGACGAGGAGCATCTCCTTATCTTTTTAACATCGGTGAAATGTCATGTGTAAACCCACAACAGAATCTGCCTAATTGATTGCTTAACCCTCCTGTTGTCGTTATTATATCTTATTGTGCCACCAGATGGCGCCATCTGATTGTGTAGATCTGTTTATTGTCTGTGCTGTATGTATTTATTTCTTTATTAATGTATTGTATTTGTTAGTTTTTTGTGCCTTTTAACACTCCTGTTGTCATCATATGTGTGTGTAAGCGGTAGAATTAGGATTGGTGCCTTCTATCTGCCACAAAGGGGTAGTGTGTTGGGTCAGTTTGACCCGGAGGACAACAGGAGGGGTAACAGTGTGTAAGCTGTACTTTAGACATCTACATGTGTTTCCCCACACAATGCCAACTGCAGTTAAATGAGATGCTTTCATCGTGTTTGTCAGGACCACTAATAGTTTGACCTCCTCCTCCCCCCTCCTTCCCTGCAGACCAGTAACGGGGGAGGCAGCCTCAGCGACTACTCCTCGTCGGTGCCCTCCACCCCCAGCACCTCCCAGAAGGAGCTCCGCATCGACGTCCCACAGAACACCAACACCCCCACCCCAGTCCGCAAGCAGTCCAAGCGGCGCTCCAACCTATTCACTGTGAGGCTCACACACACGATCACTACTGTAGTGTATCTAAGTACACAGTTACTAATAGTAATAGCTGAGTGGAAGTATATACACCTTACGTAGTATAATTAGTAATGATACTGTAGTTGTCATACAAATACAGTAGTAATTGATAAATAAATGTAATATGTATGGTATAACTGATGGTAGCTATGGTTGAACTGATTCTGATTCAGATCTAGTTACCTTTTAGTTACCGTCAGGTAACTAGAACTGATGGTAGTCAAGAAGTACTGTTAGCTGAGTGGTGACACTGTTCTGTCCACAGTCTAGGAAGGCCAGCGACCCAGACAAAGACAAGAAGGGCCTGGAGGGTCGGGCAGACAGCATCGGAAGCGGCCGAGCCATTCCTATTAAACAGGTACAATGGTGGTTATTGAGCAGCTTGTGTTTACACCTACTAGGGGCTGGAACAATTACACATTCAATTTAAATCACTTTTTGTAAGGTTAGCCTTTAAATTTATAATCGACACAATCTGACACAGACGCAAGCCTGGCTTTCTGATTGGACCAACTGTGGTTGATCCACAAAATGAAGATGAATATAGCTGTAATGTGGAAAAGTGAACCATTTCTGCGGCTCTTTCACCTAAGCGTTACAAGCCCTGGGCTTGTCAGAGTGGCCTGAGATACAGGCGGCAAGTGTTGAAGAAGCCACCGTCCTTGATTAACAGCTTGACATGACACTCGACATCAATTAGCCAGGGCTGCCTTCTCCTGGGCATAGAAATGACTATCATTAGGTCCAGTGGGGAGCGCTCTCTCTCTCTCTCTCTCTCTCTCTCTCTCTCTCTCTCTCTCTCTCTCTCTCTCTCTCTCTCTCTCTCTC